>JAJOOF010001445.1:0-43135 GCA_029582545.1 Solanum lignicaule | reverse complement strand
ACTGAAAAATGCAACTAGGAACATCCGAGCTGATAGTCTTCTTGGCGAAGGAAGTTTTGGTTACATCTTTAAAGGATGGATAGCAGATTGCAGATTTGCAGATTACAAATTTGTGAATTTGCAGATTGCAGATTTGCAAATTTGCAGATTGTAGATTACAAATTTACAGATTTGTAGATTTGCAGATTTATAGCAGATTGGAGATTTGCATATTTATAGCAGATTGCAGTAGCTATATCCAACTCGAAGTCCACCTCAGGCCAAAGAACAGGGACAGCAGGAGAAATATCCAAAGATACTCTAATGCAGACATGTAAATCAAGATAGCAGGCACACCAAACAAAGAATGGAAAAAGTAGAAACTCAACTCTAACAACAACAAGACACTCTACTGCAGACAGGTAAGACTCATAACTATGCTTCTAGTCAAGTTGGTAACACTAATTCTGAAACTTAGGTTGTAACATCTCAGTATACTTACCAATATACTTATTCAGTCAAAACATCTCCCATATAAAAAAAATGATACTTGAATCTAATTCAACACCATAAACTATATCATGAGAAACTCAACTTCATATAAGTAGACCATCAGTTAAAGTATTTTATGAAATTCAGCAAGTATAGTTTAATAAGCTTACTGCAAACCAAAGAATATATTCTATACATAAAACCCTGTTTTAATTCATTAATCTTGAGTTAATTTGGAATGTAGGAATAACCAAATCAGTATTGACATGGGAAAAAAGATGCAGAATAGCCATTGGAATTGCAGAAGCTTTGAATTACCTACACAATGAATGTCGAAGGCCTGTTATTCACAGAGATGTCAATCATCAAACATTCTTCTCAATGATGATTTTGAACCACATGTGTGCTTTCAATTTAACAGATAAATCTGTGATTATCTTATGATTGATTAGATTATATACATATATTTTATATTATCAATAAATAATTAGTACACCAGAAGTATCCTTAAAACTTGTGATCTTAAACATATCCGAACAATTGTATAGCTATAAGAACATGTTGGTAAGGATAAGATGCGAAAAATGTTGTGTCCTTACCCAATAAACAGCAGTAAAACCAGCTACAGCAGAAATCGTGTTCTTTGGCACTTTCTTCCCATACTTTGGAATTTCAGCTGTAACTCGTGATTTGTTCCATTCCAACAACCCCAAAGTAATCAATTCCTTCTAAACACAAAACAAAAATTAGTAGAGAATAAAAAGGAATCTCGGCTACTGAATATTGACTCATAAAATCTAATGGTGTTCATGACATACAGAGAGAACAAATCTAAAATCCCAACAGAACTTAAATCAAAGAAAATGGACTCATAAAATTGACCAATTTTTCCCACCATGTACTTCAATAATCAGACATTGTAGGTAATTCAATATGCAAATACATTTCAATGCAAGAGACCTTGGCTTTTGGAATGACCTTAACAACAACTTTCTGACCCTTAAGTTCACCTATCTTGACAATAGCAGAACAAGTATACCCAAAATGGCCTCTACCCATTTCCTCCCCAATTTCATACTTACTCGCAAATTGCTTAGAAAACCCAAAACTCTTATCCAAGTTAGCCCCCTTAGTTTCCTCTCCTTCAGGAATAGCTGCAGCATTAGGCTTAACACTACCATGCCGTCTCAACAGCAAAGCTTTAATATGCTTCGCTGGAGAAGGAGGAGAAAAGGGCGTTTAAACAACCTTGCTGGAGTAGAGGTGATTTTTAGCTTCATTATCTTTCTGGGTTTCAGCAAGATTGGTGTTTCCGGTGGGGGAAGAATTTCTTATGGGGAATAAGGATTGGGTCTTGGAGATTTTGAGGTACAAGCACCCATGGTGATTATTAAAACACAACCTTATACATACAAGTGTGAAAACATAGTTATAAATTCAAGAACCAAGAATCAACAATCGGGTACTTACGCTTGACGAAACCGGTATCGGAGAAATCGTGGTCACTTCAACTCTTCAGTTCTTAGCATCAGCTCTCCAGTTCTTAGCTTCAGATCTTCAGCTCACTCTTCTTCAGCTCGCTCTTCAGTTCTCTAGAGAAAAGTGTGTCGTTTTTCTGATTAATGTTTTATGAATTATTTTTTTTGGCCAATAAAAATGGGAGGGAGAGTTAAAAATGTTGGAGGGAATATAATATTTTAGTGAAAATTTTAAGGCCACACTTGTAATGTGTTGTTTTTACAATTATAAAAATAGGACATTTTAAAAGTGTGGCCATATATGTAAATAGTTGTTGCCAATTTTATCATACTGTAACAACGCTTATAAAATGTAGCCTATACCATTAAAGAGTACGCTTTACAAGTGTTGCCAATATTATCGATGCCAAAAGTTAAAAACTTGGGCTACACTTTAAAAGCTTCCCCAAAAGTATTTTAGGCAACACTTTACAAGCGTTGTCCAGATTTAGTGTGGTCGTAGGCCTAAAATGTTGTAGTGTATGCTTTGAGGTTACTTGAGAATGGTATTATTTGATGTTGGTGACTAAGAGTTGAATAATGCTTATATCATGCTTATGTTGGAGACTTTGCTTATTATTATGATATTGTCTCTTATGCTTATAAATGATGTTTCATGAAGTATTTCATATGATTATGGATTATTTCTTATATTGACTAACCCTTGTATTATGCTCTTATGATTATGCTAGCTAACATATTTATTACATTTTGTTCTAACACATACTTTGCCTACATTCTCAGCAAATGTAGGGTTTGGAGACTAGAGTTCTATTCTTAGAGATGGGTTTCTAAGGAGCAAAGAAGTTAAAGATTTAGTGAGTCCTCATAGCTTCAAGGAAAAACCCAATATTTCCTTTATGTATTTTATTTCATGTTTTGAGACTATTGTATGGGCTATGTCCCAAGAGTTTTATTCAAAGTTGTATTAGATGGTTTGAGACAAAAGTGTAGTAAAGACTTCCACTTGAATTTTATTAAGACTTCGATTGTATGGATAAAGTTTTTTTAAAAACAATCCTGTTCTTCTCCGAATCAACTCTAACTTCCTTGAAAGTTCCTGAAACAACTAATCACATGTGTGAGTGCACAATCATTGCATGTTTAACAAAATAAAGCTAATAGACTCAAGATTATTTTTTATTCAATCCAAACGTGGGCAAATCCCAACAATTTAGGCATATAAATACGCCTAAGATCACCACCCCACACTTAAATCGTTGTTTGTCTTCAAACAATCCCTAGACTATCAACTCTTTTTCATATCCCTTGGACTTATCAAGCCATCTTAAAATCAACCAAATATATTTAATCATGATCTTGTAGTTCACAATAGATGCAATATTTCAACAATTGTGCACCAAGTTACAACACATATGCTCAAAGACTAACTCTTTTATTATTTTTCTGGGCTAACACAAACTCATATGAACACACAAGTTAGACAATCCAAACATATGCCATGAATGCGCTCACTTATTGGTGTTTAGTATAGCCTTTCACCCAAACAATCATATTATGAACAAGGCCTATTTTTCAAACAATAAACTCACACTCACAAATGAAGTTCTTACTTCTCTGAACATGCCATAAGCTTGCCCATAGTGGATTCTCACTTTCACAATGTATCTCTCAAGGAATCAAGATGACTTATATTTGGTTGTAATGTCGGCTTAGGGTATGTAAGGGAATAATTAGGACTCATTTTAGTGCCTACACCTCCCTAATGCACCTGTCATTGCTTTGCCGACAAACATCCTACTTAGCTTTTCTTTCTTCTTAGTACGCACTTTATGAATATTTGCCTCTTTATGATACTCCATCTTTACCCTTTATTCTCTTTTTTTTTATAACACATGCCTTTGCACTAGTCACCCTCACTCGAGATTTTAGGGTCCGAGTGACGTACACAATATCCTTGGTAGGATCAGGGCCAATGTTTAGAACATATTTCCGAAATAGCTACCCTTAATTGAATTTAGGTGCACATTGTAGCTAAGGACCAAGGCCAAACCAGAGATTTCCTTATTCTTTTCTTTTCCACACAATTTAGCATTTCACCCTTTCTCATATCAACCAACATTTTCAACCCTTCTTCTTAACATAGTGCATTAAGGATTTCATTGGGATTAAAAGACTTTGGTATCAAGCAAACGGGTTTCAAATTATCATGTGGTTTATCAATAGACAAGGCTAAAGGCTCAATGGAGGCTTCGCTAGGGGTAATTTTAATGGTAGGCATACAATTAGAGTCAAGAATTGGCTTTTTCAAACAACGCCTCAATAACATTCCCTAAGTAATACAAGCTACTCATTCAACACACATTGGGCAAGTTCTACATATCAATTGAAGCATGAACTAACAATAACTCACCACACATGGAATCACAACACACATAATGATTTATCAAATAGCATGCTCGTACAACTTGCATTACAGTACAAATAAATAATTAAGCCCATTTCTTTTTATTTAGAGTCAAAACAGAGAACACATGCTTGTTTCAAGGTTATAATTCTTTTGCATCTTTCAAATTATGACTACCCATGACGTTTGGCTAGCTTTTTCGGATATAGTTTCAAAAGACCAAGGTTTGTTTCTCAATCCTACTTCTCAATGTGACAAATTTTCCCTTAAGACGGTCATCATCCATCCATCATCGGGAACTGTCACTCCTACGATGACTCTAAGACTTATTAAAGCAGTAAAACTAGTCCTAGTCGATTCAGAGGAACTATCCTCAGTAAAAGTACCGAAAACAAATGGTGAGGAACCTAAAAAAAATTAAAATTTTTGGCATAAAACTAAAAACTAAACTTAAAACAAAAACTAGACTTGATAATGCATTTAAAAGATATGTACAAAAGATATATACTACCCATCCCACACTTAAAAATGAGCATTGTCCTCAGTGCACAATTAAAAAAAGTATAGAGATAGGAATACTCCCTCAGGCCTATAAGCCACGTCGGCATCATGACCCTCATCAAAAACCATCAATGCATTTTCCTCCTCATCCACAACATCTGCATCCTTATCATCCTCCTTCATCTCCTCATCAATCGTGGCCTCATCATCATCAAGAGGCTCCAGAAAAGCTGGACCAGTCCTGCATAGGAAAGTTGCACTCTCGGTCAATGGGTAGCAATCCACCAAGGTCTCCATCTCCTCATCAGTAACCGAGCATCCTCTTATCTACAGCTGCAATTCTGCCATGCCGAACATCCTATCCATAACACTATCATTTCGATCTTGCTGCTCTAGGGCTGAAAACAAAGGTCCATGGGACATTGTTTGAGTCATATATGCTAATTTACTTGTGAGGTCAGGGTGGAAAGCAACAGTCAGGTGAAGATTATCGTGACCAATGATACTAACCTACGGTACGAGTGTCTACGATCGCTGATAAGATAGTAAACCAAGTAAAGGTTGGGGTCGTGTCCCAAGGAAGTGGTTTTGAGAATTAATAGAAAAATAAAATTAACTTCTAACTAGTCGTAGCTAAAGACATTAACGATTAAAAACATTGTAAATTAAAAGGGGTGACACAAAGGTGTCAAATATCAAATGGGGGTTACAAGAAAATCAAGTTTGGGGACAAGTTCTTGGGGTGTGACTGCAATACAAGTTGAGATAAATCGTTGGGTAGATGCTTTCGATAGGAATTTTGCAAGATAATAGTGACTATGCTAAGCTTTAGATGGAAATAAGTTCCCTCTCGGGCAACTTACCCCATTTCAAATGTGTTCCTCTCGGACACCCATTTGTCGCATGAAGGAAAGCCTACACCTTACCCTACTCAGTCTCTCGAGCTGAGTATTAGGATATGGGACTAGGGCTCACTCTCTCGGGCTGAACCTCATGTCAACCAACCCTATAGGCCATCAGTTTAGTGGTCTTGGTTTCGTGACCTCCCTCTCGGGCAAGCCAAAACCACAAGGGTGATTTTGTATTTGCAACTACAAGTCCATTAAATTAAACCACAAACACTAGGTGAAATCACCATTAAAATACATCTAACCTATCAGCAAGCAAGACCCAATAACAATATCAACATATATTTACTAAATCACATCCCAAGAATGGGGATTTTTAGCCACACATCAAGAAATACCTAAATACACCTAAAATGATACTAAAATATAATGGGTATAAGGAATTAAACCTTGATTTAAGCAAAGGAAGAAGAATGGAGAAGACCCACTTCCAACTTGGGGAAGATGAAATCCTTCTATGGTGAAAATTAAAATAAACATTCGACTCCTCTTAGATTAAAAAAGAGTTTAGTATTTATAGACTTCAGAAATTAGTGCTGGCAGATCGTTCGGCGAGGTTAGTCGGAATCACCGATTAATTCGGCGATTCGCCCTTTGGTGTAGTTTGTCGCCATCTTGGATTAGCCTTTAGCATCGTCGTGCTCTGTGTCGTTGGGTGACATAGTACTACTTCGCAGAACTATTCGGCGATATGTCGACTGCTCCTTTCATCACTTTTTTGATCCTGCTACTTCAGGGCTTCGCGTACTGGAACAAAGGGCGGAGGGTGTCCCTTCGGCAAATCGCCAAGTGTACTTGGCGATGCTTAGGCTTTAGCTTCTTCGTTCTTTTCAGCCTTTTTGTTCCTTTTTGCGCCTAAGTGCCCATTCTTCCACTAAAACTTCAATTACTTGAAACTTAAGAATTTTCATCAGATATTGAGACAAAATAAACATTTGAGGACACTATTTCTACCAAAATAAAGCCCTAAATGAGTCCAATTTGTGGACTCATCAATACCCCCAACTTAAACTTTTGCTTATCCTCAAGTAAAACTCAAGTTCAGTAGTTCAAATAAGATGTCTCAAACAGTCCTACACAAGACTCAATCATGAATGCATACAACAAGACTCAATTTACTTATGCAGGAATCAATTGTGTACTCAAAGATTCAAGTTGTGACACACCATTACCAAAGATTTTTATGCTCACAATACTTGCTACTTGTGTAAGTTCAAGCTCAACACACAGTTTCTAAATGCCCTCATATAAAGAATGATTCCATATTCACACATAAAGGTTAATTAATTCAAGATCATGAATCAGATGCAACGCTCAAACTCAAAAAGAGGAACACAATGCATGTTTTCACCCATAGGCTTGCCCTTATTTTCCAATCAATCTTCGGTTCAACTCACTCAAGATCAAAAAGGTCTTTCTAAGGCTTGTAATTGGGCTGAGTGTAAAGGTATAGTCATTTAGGCTCAGTGACTTTTCATCCTCGTGAGATGTGGTGTTCTCAAGGCATTCCCTTCTTTTTCTTTATCAATTCTTTTTCTAGTGCTTCTAAGTCTTCTTTTTATTCACCTCCATGGATTGCTTGGAAACCCGATTTCTTTGGTACTTTATTCCACAAATATGGTTTTTTTAAGGGTTTCCATTGTTCTGCAACACCAGAGGTTAAGGGGGACTTTTCTTGCACTTCTTGATTTCTCCTTTTCCTTTTCACCACACCCCCAACTTAGGCTTTTGGCCTAAGTTGGCTATTCACTCAACCACAAATCAAGTGGATTATATGTAGTGGGTCAAGTAAGATCTAGGGTTCATCAAGGTTTTTCCAAAGAAAGGTAAGACTCAAAGGGTGTTCAAGAGAGTTTCACACGCTCACGGGTAGGCCACAAAAGTGGTATACGGAAAATTTGGCTCATACTCTTCAAAACTTGCCTAAGATCATTTCAAGAGCACACCTTACTAAGCCAATCAGTCTAACAGGGTAAATTCTAGGTTTATTCATGCAAGGTTCAAATTAAGCTCATCACACAGGGCATCGACACTTGAGTCAAACAAGACCACACACTTTTGCTAGTGTACAACGGTCATGACAAGAGAATCAATTTGATAAATGGCTAATCACAATGAGATGTAAAGAGATCACATATTGTCTATGCAACTTCATTTGGCCTCATCGTAGCCGTACATTCATGTTCATTTGATTGTAAGCACTATTTAAGTCATCGATATTGATCGAAATCGAGACTCAAATTTTTGCAAAAGAACATTCAACACATGAGAGGTGGCAGATATGTGCAAAAAATTCAAAAAAATTTGGAAGGTTCAAAATCATTTTGCAATTAAAAATAAGCGGAGACTCAAGCTCAAACATCCACAGAAAGGCAGTGTTAACACAATTTAAAATAGAACACCCCAAGAATATACACAAAACATAACTATCAATACAAAAGGTCTGGGCCTCACCCCTCCACAGTTAAAAATCGGTTGTCCTCAAATGCGAATAAAAGTACCCAAAACTAAAAATAAGTAAGACAAATAGAGAAGTAAAGAAGTGATCATGTCTATGCGGTTGCTCCATCTGTCAAGGCGACATGGTTTTTCTGTGACTTTTGTGTGTAGACCTTCCACAATTTTAGCAGTAAAAAAAGGCGAGGTGGGGACGTTAAGTGAGTTGTTGAGTAATTCAGCAAGCTCTCCACAACATCGCGAAACAACCCAACACGCCTATTGTCAACGTACTTTCTCGAATGCTTCACAGCTACCTTGTTTTAGCTTTACTCAAGTGCCGTCCAATTTATGCGTACTCAACGATATCAGTCTGAATCACCGGATCAGTTGGTTTGTTGCCAATCATTCACTTGTTTCACCGAGTTTTATAGAACTCTCCAGTAAACTTGGGAGTTCAAACAACGATCGCCATCCAGTCGGCAATGCAGCAATAAGTTCACATGCTCGCCGAGTTTTACAGGCTTCAATTTTGGAGATAATTGGTGTCACACGGAGGATAAGGTTGAGTTAGCCGACCTCTTCGGCGACTCGCGAATTTGGTCGGTTACTTGTCACCCTGCACTTTTCGATTACTTTTCACATTTCAACCTATACCACAACACATCATTATTTTACCAATACGTAAATATAAAATATTAAAGGGTTTTGGGTTGCCTCCCAAATAGTTCCTTAGTTAACGTCACGGTACGACGGAAGTCAACAATAATTCTTCATCCTCGAAGTCGCCCATGTTGTAATTAGGCGAGTCCTCCGCGAATGGTGGGTAATGACCTAAAATCAAGTGGCCAATTTGAGCATCCTACAACTGAATAGTCATGGAGTGAGAGGCTGATGCTTCGTTTAGCATTTCGATGTTCTCTTTCTTCTCATTCAACATCTTCTCATACACCTCATTTTTTTGTTGAATGAGAGACAGAGCTTCATCATCCTACACACCTCTCTGCTTTTTGCCCATATTTACACTCTCGGAGAGAGGAGTGCATTTATTTTTCCCATGGCTTGTATTTCTAATTTCGTGCCTTAGGTGGATAGAACATCCAACTGGGTGACTAGTGTGTCCCATTCCTGCTTTCTTTTTTCTTCTTTGTTGGCTTATACCATGCCATCAATGAGTTTTTCTAAAAATTCATAGGGCAGGGTTAGCATACCGCCCTCGCACTGTTGATCAACTATACTTCTATTCTTGGGTCCTAGACCCGTATAGAAGCACTCCAGTAGCCCCTTGTTCGTCATCCCATTATTTGGGCATGGTTTCAGCACTGCTTGAAACTTCAGCCACATTTCCTGAATTGTTTCATCCCCTACCTGGTTAAATGTCAGGAGGTTATTACTTAGGTTTAATATTTTCAGAAGGTGATAATCGGTGTGATATCCATAATGATTTTCCATCCTTAGTTCCTGTTAGGATATTCAAACTAGCAAAACAAAACTACAATTTAGATTAGTAAAACTAAAACAAGGAAGAATAAAAAAATTCTACTTAACTAAAAATTCTCAAATAACACCACTTCCCCGGCAGCGGCACCATTTTGATGCTTATCGTCACCAACAACACAAACCTACAGTACGAGTGTCTACGATTATCGATAATATAGTAACCCAACTAAAGTATGGGGTCGTGTCCAATTGGAGTGGTTTTGAGGATTAATAGAAAAATAAAATTAAGTTCTAACTAGTCATAATTAAAGACATTAACGATTAAAAACATTGTAAATTAAAAGGGGTATCATAGAGGTGTCAAATATCGAATGGGGGTTTTGTCACAAGTAGTAAAAACAACAAAAATAACAAGAAAATCATGTATGGGGACAAGTTCTTAGGGTGTGACCGCAATACAAGTTGAGATAAATAGATGGGTACATGCTTTCGATAGGAAATTAACAAGATAATAGTTACTAGGCTAAGCTTTAGATGAAAATAAGTTCCCTCTCAGGCAACTTACCCCATTTCAAATGTGTTCCTCTCGGACACCCATTTGCCACATGAAGGCCAGCCTACCCCTTACCCCACTCACTCTCTCAAGCTGATTGTTAGGATATGGGACTAGGGCTCACCCTCTAGGGCTGAACCTCATGTCGACCCACTCTGTAGGCCATCAATCTAGTGGTCTTGGTTTCGCGCCCTCCCTCTCGGGCAGGCTGAAAACACATGGGTAGTTTTGTATTTGCAACTAAAAACCCATCAAATTATACCACAACCACTAGGTGAAATAACCATTAAAATACATCCAACCTATCAGCAAGCAAAACCCAACAACAATATCAACACATATTTGCTAAATCACACCGCAAGAATGGGGGGTTTTAGCCGCACATAAAGAAATAAAAAAATACACCTAAAATGATACTACAATCAAATTGGTATAAGGAACTAAACCTTGATTTAACTAAAAGAAGAAGAATGGAGAAGACCCACTTCCAACTTGGGGAAGATGAAATCCTTCTTTCTTCAAGTCCCCCAAAAAAACCCTCTCCAAACTTGAGAGAAAATATCCAAAAAAGTACTATTCTATTGTGAAAATTAAAATAAATGTTCTACTCCTCTAAAATTAATAAAGAGTTTAGTATTTATACACTTCAGAAATTAGTGTTGGCGGATCTTTCGGCGAGGTTAGTCGGAATCACCGATTAACTCGGCGATTCTCTCTTTGGTGTAGTTCATCGCCGTCTTGCATAGCCTTTAGCATCGTCGTGCTCTGTGTCGTTGGGTGACATAGTACTGCTTCGTGGAACAATTCGGTGACACGCGGACCGCTCCTTTCATTGCCTTTTTTATCCTGGTAGGCGAATCACCAAGTGTGCTAGGCGATGCTCAGGCTTCCGCTTCTTTGTTCTTTTTAGCCTTTTTGTTCCTTTTTGCGCCTAACTGTCCATGCTTCCACTAAAATATCAAATACCTGAATCTTAAGAGTTTTCATCAGATATTGAGACAAAATAAACATTTAAGGACACTATTTCTATCAAAATAAAGCCCTAAATGAGTCCAATTTGTGGAATCATCATCAGGTAGACCACTTCTTTCTTAATTCCCTCTGCCCTCAGAAAATAGGTTATCATCCTCCCGTAGCAAAATCTTCACCTCAGATTGTTTCTAAACATCATCATATTATGTCTCAAAATTGCCCCAACATTTATGGGCATACCTTTAATCAACATATATATCAACACTACTCTATCCCGCGTCACATATTAAAGATGTTTGGCCAGCAAAAACACACTATGGACAATATTCAACCACGCATGCACAACTTGATTAAAATTAGCAAAATGGAGTGTAGAATGCCTCCCAGTATCCTTGTTCCTATCTCACCTAGCAGTTGATTCAACCCTACACAATGTATGGCGTATATCTCAATAAAGGGGTTTTTTCTTTGAGCCTAGTAAAATCCGCAACATCCGTTCGAGGTTCCAAAAACTACATTCAGTATGTTCGCAATAAACTTCACATCCCTACCCCGGATAGGCACAATTTTATACTTAGTTTCAGTGAGCCAATTGGCATAGACCTCCCTAACCAACGACAAATTACAATCCCCCAGATTTTCAAATATAAACCGCAGCTCAGAGTATTCACATTATTGTAAATTATGAAAAAATTGGGATTGCAATTGTTCCTAATTTACATACTCATCCCCCGTGTAGTTAGCTTTTTTCTATCATTCAAACTACTCCCATCCATATCGTTCCAAAACCTTCTTCCCAAATTTCCAAACATCTTCCCGGCCACTAGAAGAACCGAAAGCCTCTCCTTTTCGATTACGCTAGGAACCAGCTTCGCTAGCCACATTCTTACTTTAAGGTGCCATTTTTACCTATTAAGAAGAAATAATTAAGAAAAAATAAATTAGAAGAACTAGAAAGGGGGGTCGAGTAGGGCAGTGGGTGGTGTAGAAAAGGGAAAAATGTAAAGATAGAGAGAGAGATGGGTGAAGGAAGATGGGGAAGGTTTTGGTATTTGTAGGGGAGGGTGGGTAAGAAGAAGGATTAAAGAAGGTGGAACGGTGGTGTTATAATGGATGAGTTGGGAGAAGAATAGTTGAGCAAGAAGAAGAGGAATTGAAAGAATTTTAGGGGGTTGATCTATTGGTTTGAGAGAGAATGAGGGAAATAATTTAGTTTTAGGGATTTTAAGGGGTTGGGTCAGGTTGTATTCGGGTCGAAACCCGAATAGGAAAAATCGATGCAGGGGCGTTCTGGGAGCCGCGACGCACTGCTTAATGCAACACTGAGGCGCATTTGAAGTTTGCCACTTGGAACAACGCATCGTTCAGCGCGCGTGACGGTGCCCTCTGAATTTAGATGCTAGGCGTGGCGCGCCAGCCAGTGCGTTTGGATCTAAAAAAAATTTTTATTCCATTTTTCACTATTAGAAACTAAGTTCCAAATAATGAAAAATCATATCTAGCTAATACTAATAAATAAAAATATTTCCTAGATTCTAAGAATTAAAACTACGCTAAAACAAAAAATGCAAATTTTTTAAAGTAAACTACCTATCTATTACATTTTCTTCACGGGTTGCCTCATGTGTGCCGCTTGATTTAACGTCGCGGCACGACTCAGTTTGGATCATTCGTCGTTAAGCTAAAGAGTCTCCCGATCACGACCCGAATCTTTACCGTAGTAGTGTTTCACTCTTTGCCCATTTACCAAGAACGTAGGGCCAGTCTCACCTTTAAGTTCAACCTCCCCATGTTGTCTCATTCTCACATCTTTGAAAGGACCACTCAATTTAGATCTTAGTTTTCCAAGGAATAACCTCAATCTATAGTTAAAGAGTAGTACATTTTCTCCCGGAGTGAAAGTACGACGAACTGTGTGCTTGTCATGCAACCTTTTTGTCTTCTCTTTATTGAGCTTGGCATTTTCATACGCATGGAGCCTGAACTCCTAAAGATCATGTAGTTGATTTACTCTCTTCCTATCAGCTAGCTCGGGGTCCAGATTTAACCTTTTAATCACCCAATAAGCTTGGCGTTCTAATTTCGCTGGAATATGTTATGCTTTACCGAACACTATGTGATGGGAGAAGTCCCTATGGGTGTCTTACAAGCAGTCCTATATGCCCACAACACATCATCCAACTTCTCAGACCAATCCTTCATTTGCGCATTCACCGTTTTCTGCAAAATTTGCGTCACCTCTCTATTTGAAACTTCAACTTGGCCACTCGTTTGAGGATGGTATGTTGTAGCTACCTCATGACAAATATCATACTTAGCAAAAAGAGTTTTAACTAGATGGTTAATGAAATGCTTAACTCCATCACATATGATTGCCCTTGGAGTGCCAAAGAGAGTGAAAATATGCTTCTTGATTAACTTGATCACCACCCTAGAATCATTCGAACGATGAGCGAGAGCCTAAACCTATTTACTCAAATAATCCACAGCCAGAAGAATGTATTGGTTTCCACCAAATGATGGGAAGGGACCCATAAAGTCAATACCCCACACATAAAAAATTTCCACCTCTAAAATGTTACATAGCGGCATCTCATATCTTCTTGAAATAGTACCCAACCTTTGACATTTATTCCAACCCTTCACAAAAGCAATAGAATCTTTAAATAACGAGGGCCAAAAGAAACCAGATTGTAGTACCTTATGTGTCGTGCACTCTCCTCCATGGTGTCCTTCGTATGGGCTAGCATGACAACTTTCGAGAACTTTTTAACATCGTACTCCGGAATGCATTTTCTTACTACTTGATCCACACCTTGCTTGAATAAGAACGGTTCATCCTAGATGTAGAACTTAGCATCATGATGGAACTTTTTCTGTTGTTGGGTGGTTGCACCCGGAGGGTAGTCTCCACTTACTATCAAATTCACAATGTCTGCATACCAAGGCATTTGAGAGATATATAGTTCCATCAATTGTTCATCCGAAAACTCTTCCCGGATTTGTTCACCTTCATGCACATGGGAAAAATCCTCCAACCTAGACAAATGATCTCCTATTTGATTTTAGTACCTTTTCTATCCTTAATCTCAAGGTCAAATTCTTGGAAAACCAACATCCACCGAATCATCTTTGGTTTAGCATCCTTCTTTTTGAACAAGTTCCTAATAGTTGAATGGTTAGTAAAAACAATAACCATAGTACCTACTAAATACGATCTAATTTTGTCGAAGGCAAACACTAGAGCTAGCATCTCCTTCTCAGTCACTGTGTAATTAGCTTGTGCAGAATCTAGGGTGTTGCTTTCATAATAGATTGAGTGGAACACCTTATATTTTATTTGTCTCAACACTGCAACCACTCTACGTCGCTTGCATCACACATAACTTCAAATGGTAATTCCCAATTAGGAGCAATTAAGTTGAGAGCCTCAATTAAGTTCCTTTTAAACATCTCAAAAGCTTTCAAGCATATCTCATCAAAATAATATTTCACCTCCTTCTCCAAAAAGACTACACATAGGTCTTGCAATCTTGGAAAATTCCTTGATGAGTATAAACCTACATGACTAAGGAAACTTTGCATCTCTTTTACCGAAATTGGAGGGGGTAATTTTTCAATAACTTCCACCTTGGATTTATCAACCTCTAATACCGACTTCGACAACTTATGACCCAACACTATCCCCTATCTAACAAACAAATGACATTTTTCCCAATTTAGCACTAAGTTAGTGTCCTCACACCTAGCAAGTACTTTATCAAGATTCTAGAGACATACCTCAAAAGACGTCCTGAAGATGGAGAAATCATCCACGAACACCTCTAAAACTTCTTCCACCATATCATGAAAAATGGCCATCACACACCTTTGAAAAGTCGTCGGTGCATTGCAATGACCGAACGACATGCGTTTGAAAGAACAAGTACCATAAGGACAAGTGAACTTGGTCTTTTCTTGATCCTCAGGTGCAATTAAAATCTGGTTGTATAAGGAATACCCATCTAAGAAATAATAGTACTCCTACCCTGCTAGTCGGTAAAGCATCTGATCAATGAATGGAACCTGGTAGTGATCTTTCTGGGTTTCATCATTTAGTTTCCGGTAATCCATAAAAATTCTCCAACAGGTCACTATTCTTGTAGGAATCAACTCATTTTTTTTGTTCGTTACCACTATTGTACCTCCTTTTTTGGGAACACACTGCACATGACTTACCCACTTACTATCAGAGATCAGGTACACAATTCCAGAATCTAACTACTTTATTACTTCCTTTCTCACCACTTCCTTCATCAAAGGATTTAGCCTACGTTGATGTAGTGCACATGGTTTGTGATCCTTTTCCATATAAATTTTGTGCATACATAACGCTTGACTAATCCCATGAATATCAGTCATCTGCCATCCAATAGCTTTCTTTCTCCGCTTTAAGATCCTCAATGTCGCATCAACTTGTATTTTAGGATAACAGGCAAAGTTTAATTAGTACCCAAATAGACCTTAGGTGAGTAGACAGAGTTTTCAGTTCCAACTTATATGCTTCTTTGATTGAGGGTTTGGGTGGAGGCCCTAACTCACGATCTAATGGCTTCAATCTACGCTTGTGACTATCTACGAGTGCCAGATTCAAATATGTCTCTATTTCTTGAGCCTCAGTATCTCCATCTACCTCGTAGCCCACTAACACTCTTTCTAAGGGATGTTCGGGCACAACTAACTGTGATTCTACTATGTGATCTACAACCGTAATAGCAAACAACTCTTCCTAGATAGAAGCCAACTTTAAAGCGCGACAAATATCAAACACTTCAACCTAATCATGTGCCATCATTGTTAATTTCCCAACTGTTACATCAATCAATGCCCTCCCCATGGCCAAGAACGGACGTCCTAAAAGGAATGGAACTTCAGAATCTGGTTCAAAGTCTAAGACCACAAAATTCACTAGGAAAATCAAGGAACCTACTTGTACTAACACATCCTCTACAACCCCATCTGCCTTAGCAATGGACCTATCAGCGAGTTAGAGAATGATAGTGGTTCGTTTTGGACTACCCAACCCAAGCTTTCTATACAATGACAAGGGCATCAGATTCACCCCCAAATCACACAACCCTCGGGCATGCACATTGTGCCCAATTGTAATATGCACACAAAAACTACTCGGATCTTTTAACTTTTTAGGTAGTCTATTTTGAATTATGGAGCTGCACTCTTCAGTAAGTGCTACCATTTCATACTATGTGAGCCTCGTCTTGTTATACACTATCTCCTTTACGTATTTCGCATACTTCGAGATACCCTGCAAAATGTACACCAAAGGCAGGTTAATGTGAACCTGTTTAAGGAGAGGGAGAAACTTACCGAAGCATTCATCTTCATTCTTCTTTCTGAGCCTTTGTGGAAATTGAGGGTGTAGTTTCTTTTGTGGAACGGACGTCTCAATAGTAAAGTTCTTTACTACCTCTTCCACTTCTTTTCTTTGGTACCTACCTCATCATCTATCCTCTTTGGATCTATCTCCACTAGTTGTAGCCCACTTCTAGTACTTACTGCATTTTAATTTCTTGGGATTAGGTTTATTATCACCGGGCAGCCCACCTTGGGGATGCAAGTTCATAGAATTGGCTACTTGCGCAACTTGTTTCAGTAAAACTCATTTGGGACATTTGAATGTTTCTGATGTTCCTATCTTGCTTATCTATTCTAGCATTGATATTTGTCTTTAGCACAACCATGAGCTTTTGGAGCAATTCCTCATTAGTCATCCCATTTTGGTGCACTAGGATTTGAGCCTTCGTTAGGATTTTGGTATTATTGCCCAGCCCATTGAGAATGGTATTGGATAGCCCCTTGCACCTGGTTTTGGTTTTGGTTCCCACCCCATTAGAAGTTAGGATGTTCCTCCAACTAGAGTTGTAGGTATTGCCATAATTTTGCTAAACTCCACTTATTTGCGCATTACCCACATAGTTTACGGAATCAGGGTTTGCCTCACAGTGCTTGGATTCATGAGTTCCAGTACCACATACCCCACACCAATTGGCTGCCTATTGTACCATGTTAACCGGTACTTGGTTTAAGGACATTTGTTTGAAATGCATGGTTATATTATGTTGCATCGCATCCAGTTCGGCATTTATGGTGGTGGCTTGATCTACATCTAAGATTCCTGTGGCCC
Source organism: Solanum lignicaule (assembly GCA_029582545.1). NCBI lineage: Eukaryota > Viridiplantae > Streptophyta > Magnoliopsida > Solanales > Solanaceae > Solanum > Solanum lignicaule. Next base: position 25,785 of record JAJOOF010001445.1, on the reverse strand, counting down.
TTTGAGTTGTGGTTCTAGGCAGTTCCCCCTCATACCCTGGGTTTCCTTCTGACAGTCTATCAAGCAAGTCGAATAACTCTTCATTGGTTTTTGCTAGGGCTTGTCCACCTATTGCACTATTAAGAAGTACACGTGCATTATAATCTAAACCCTCAAAGAATGTGTGAGCAAGTACCTTATTAGTTTACATGTGGTGGGAGAAAGCATTCAAAAATTTTTTAAAACGTTCCCACGCTTGGTACGTATCCTCCCCATGGTTTTTCTTAAAGCTTAAGATCTCACTCCTCAATCGTGCAGTTTTCTTGGAAGGAAAAATTGACTCAAGAACTTCTTTGCTAGATAATCCCATGTAGTGATGGAGTTTTGTGGGTAAGAATCTAACCACTGTGTGGCGGTTCCTAACAAGGAATATGGGAACAACATCAGCCTCACATAGTCCGATAAGACTCCATTTGGGATGTATGTATCCCTAATCTCTATAAAGTTCCTAAGGTGGATTTGGGGATCCTCAAGGGGGTGACCGGTAAATTGTCAATTAGAATGAATCAGTTGTACCATGCCTTGTTTTATTTCAAATCTACCCCATAGTGGTGGTTTCCTTACACTAGATAACACATTGGCTATGAGTGGGACTCCTGATTAACGTATCAAGTGGCATTTCATCCAATAATAAATGCCAACAATCGTTCTTCAGTATAATAACCCAACTACGTGAGTTGGGATCGATCCCACTAGGAGTAGTGCTTCCTTCAAATTACTTTATTAAAAGTACAATGCCAACCTCTTCAATCAAACATTTCTTGCACAATAAATATTCAAATCTCCAATTTCGAGTTTTAACTACCAATTCAAACTTATAGCTCAACACAAGCAATCAAACATTTGAGTAAACCTCGGGGAATTGATCAGCCAATTATTAAATCTCAACAAAACGGGTAAACATTAATGCTCATAATGGACTAATTTGTTGTAGGTAGGTCGAACTATTTATAAAGTAATTTTCTCTCGAACAATTACCTTCTCTATGTTGAAATCTCTCAAACTTCAACACTGATTGAATGAAACCCAGTTCTTTACCCTCATCAAATAGTATCCATGCTTTGTTCTAACTCTAAATACCTGAAACTCAAGGGTTTACATCTGTTGTTGAGATAAAATATGCATTTGAGGACACTAATTCTATTAAAATATAGCCTTAAATGAGTCTAAATTGTGAACTCATAAACACTCCCAACTAAAACATTTGCTTGTCCTCAAGTAAACTCAAGTTCAGCAGTTCAAAAAGGATGTCTCAAACAGTGTTGCACAAAACTCATTCATGAATGTACATGATGACTCGAAAAAATGGACTCATCTAGGGCTATATTTTAATAAAACTTGTGTCCTCAAATACTTATTTTATCTCAATATCTGATAAAAACCCTTAAGTTTTAGGTATTTGGAGTTAAAGAAAGCATAGACACTATGTCGCAAAAAAGGAATGAAAAGGGTTAAAAAGAATGAAGAAATGAAGGCTTGAGGATTGCCGAGTCCACATGGCGAGTCGCCGAATGGTCTTACTTCACCTTTTGTTCCAGTGTGCTGAGCCCATAAAAGAAGGATCAAGTCAGCGGAAAAAAGGAGCAGTCGTCGCATCGCCAAGAAGTTCCAAGAAGCAGTACCACATAGCCAAATGGCCCAGAGCACGACAATGCAGAAGGTTGGTATGAGATGACGATGAACTACACGAAAGGGTGAATCGCCGAGTTGATCAGTGATTCCGACTAATGACACCGAATAATCCGTTGTAGCACAAATCTGTTGTAACTATAAATACTAGTTAGAGTTTTAGTTTTTGTGTGGAACTTTTAATATAATTTTCACTTAGAGAATAGTACATTTTGGATATTTTTTCTCTAAGTTTTAGAGGGTTTAGGAAACTTGAAGAAGAAGAGGGTTTCATCTCCAAGGATTTGGACTTGGGTCTCTTGGATTCTTCATTCTTGGCCTGTAACAAGACTGAAATCTACATACCCATTTGAATGCAAGCTCATTTAGGTATAAATTTCTATCACTTGATGTGTTGGTAAAAACCCTTATTCTTGGGGTGTGACTTCGCGAATATGGGTTAAGATTGTTGTTGGGTCTTATTTGCTGATAGTTTGGATGTAGTTTAATAGTGTTTTCGGCTTACTCGAGAGAGAAGTCGTGAAACCAAGACTACTAGATTGATGGCCTAAGGAGTGGGTCGACATGAGGTTCAGCTCGAGAGAGTGAACCCTAGTCCCATATCCTAACACTCAACTCGAGACAATGAGTGGGGTAAGGCGTAGGCAGTCCTCATGCGGCAACTGGGTGTTCGAGAGGAACCCATTTGAAATGGGGTAAGTTTCTCGAGAGAGAACTTATTCCCACATAAAGCTTAGCCTAGTCACTATTACTATATAAATTTGCTATCACAAGCATGTACCCAATAATTTAGCTTAACCCATATTCCTGTCACATCCCAAGGATTCCCTCTCCTTATTTAGAAACCCTTGTTTATTTTTCTGTTTTTACTTATTTGTGAGAAAAATCCTCCTTATTGTTAATTGACACTCATGTGTCCCCCCTTTTAAATTATCAATATTTTTACTCGTTAATGTCTTTAGCTACGACTAGTTTGAACGGAATTTTATTTTTCTACAAATTCTCAAAACCACTCTCTTGGGACGATCCCAACCCTTGGTTGGGTTATTATACTATTGCACGATCGTAGACACTTGCATTGGAAGTTGTGTCCTTGATTACCCAACCATAAAACTGACATCACTACCGGGGAGTGTGTTATTTGGGAACTTTTAGATTAGTAGAATTTTTGTTCTTCTTAGTTGTACTCTACTTACGTAATTTTTAGTTTTGTTTTGTTTGTTGTGTGAATATTTCAGAAAGTATGAGTATTAATGGTAGCAACGGTAGACAGGTAGGCTGCCAAGACGATATCGGAAATCTCAACAATATCAAAGAGCCCAAAATCAATGGCCTCCATCTCATGGGAGATGTTGGAGCCATCTGTTTACCCCAGCTGAGGGAAATGCAGTGTTACACATAACGAGCACCATGTTGCAACTCTTGCAACTAAAGGGACTTTTAAGCGTACTAGTTCATGAGGACCCTCACGAGCATCTTCGAAACTTTGTAGATGTGTGCAGACCATTCTCGTTCAAAAACATCTCTCAGGACTCCGTCCGGTTGAGGCTATTCCCTTTCTTGTTGATGGGAGAGGCGTGCAAGTGGCTAGCCGAGCTACCACATGAATCCATTACTTTTTGGGAGGAACTCGTAACCGCATTTCAAGTGCGATTTTTCCCTCCCTCGAAGATGATGTCACTGAGGGATAGCATCCAGAGCTTTAAATGACTAGAAGGACAACTATCTCTTCAATACTTCAATACTTTCACCGGAGTTTGGATTCAGTAAACAAAGGTGTCACTGACCAACTCCTACCTGGAGGCTTAATGCAACAGTCATATGTAGTAGCAGCCCAACTCTTAGATGGCATGACGACCATCAATAGGGCATGGTACACCCGTGAAAACCAAGTCTCCCCTCTCACATTCAAACTATCCAAGGAGCAGATGGAAAAAGATAATGAGAGAGACCAAAACATGGCCAAGATCATGAACCAACTTGATATTTTATCCAAAAATGTCATGGGGTCTGATGCGTGAGGTGTCAACGCTGTGGGTGTCGTGTGTGCAAATCTTGAGGAGGTGAATTTTGAAGCATTATATAATGAGGAGGTGAACTTCCTAGCTAACCAAGGTGGTGGTTATCGTTCAAACTACCAAAGGAAGGGTGGAAACAAAGTTTGGGCTAGAGATGAAGGATGGAACGATCGAGAATGGAGAGACCGAAATCCTAATTGGAAGGTGGGGAGAAGGACAGATATGTGCCTCCCCACGAGCACCAAATGCCAAAGGACTCAGAGGGTGGTAGGTTTGAGGCTATGCTCTCGTGTATCCTCAACAAAGTTGAAGGGTCAGAAAAAATGCCGAAAGGCATGAAAGAAAATGTTTCTACCCTCAACTAGGCCGTCAGCTCCCATTTTGTTTCAATCAAGTAGTTGGAGACCCAAATGGGTCATATCTCATCTCACCTTAATCCGAGACAGCAAGGGGGTTTGCCTAGTGATACTATGGCTAACCCCAAGAGTAAGATTTCAAGATGGACTAGCGACGTGCCACGATGATAACTTAGGCGCTGTTTGGGAGGCAACCCAAAACCCTTTTAATTGCTTTATTTTGACTAATATTACTTATTTCTTGGTAAAATAATGGTGTGATGTTTGTACAGGTTAAAGTATGAGAAGTGTTTGAAAAAGTGAAGGATGGCAAGCAATAGATCCAGTCGGCAAGTCGCTAAAAGAGTTCGGCGAATCTAACATTTGCCCACCATGTGACTCAAGGCATCGTCAACATTAGAGTCAGTAAAATTTGGTGAGCTTTTGAAATTATTGGTAAATCGCCGACCATGTCCGCGATCACGATAGAAACTAGACCGTTTTTGCAAGCCAAAAGTTTAAAAGTTTCAACTTCATTCACTTTCCCTAACTCTTTATCTGCCCAAACTCACACCTACACTCTATCTTCAAGATCCCTACACTTTTAGAGTATTTTAGTTGTTGATTTCTATTCGGGACTTATTACATTGCGGCATAGCGAATTAATTCCATTCTAGTCAGCACGAAAGGTTGGTTCCCGAACTCTGAGTTCTTTCTATCAATTTTGGACTAAATTCAATGATATTACCTTATTGATTTGTGCTGGGATTCTCTGGTAGGAGTAGAATATTTGTTTGCCCATTAGATTCGCAAATCTTGCATGTACTAAGTTAAATATTTAATTCCTGAAGGTTGCATTTTTAAATTGACTTAAAATATGTGGGTTGAGCATGATTTTCTGTGGTTCTAAGCCTAATTTGAGTAGTGCATGCCTCAATTGTCTTTTCGGGTGTCGCAGGGTTGAATTCGGAAAGATAGGTCAAAAATTAGCACGTTGGTCGGTCGGAGAGCTAGGTCGAGCTCGCCAAATGACTCGGCGGTTCACCTAATGTACCCATCTTGTTGATAATGTGGCACCTTGATTGATATTTGATATTGGTACATTCGGCGAGAAGTATGAGGGCACCGAAAGCACTAGGCGACTCACCGAAAGTGTTTTTATCGCCCTTTGTCTACACCCTTGTATTCTCTACTCACTGCACTTGGCGAACCACCTAAGTAATTGCGTGCTTCGCCAACTGGTTCAGCGTAGTGATTCTGCAATTAAACTGCATTGTCTTAATACTTTATAATTTTTTCTCGAAGCTTTACATAAATGGCTAGACCAAAAGTAGCGGGAAGAGATATGCCACCACGACAAACAAGATTGAAAAATTTCAGGAAAAATACAAAGTGAACAAATTCCCCCAAAATGGATAATGAGGGCAAGAATCCCAGTGCCAGGAAGGGAACAAATCCCCGAGACCCCAGTAGCGCCTCATGGAAACGTGGATTCTTCACAGCCATCCCTTCCTTTTTGGCGGCTCATGACTTGGACAATCTTAGTAAGTCAATTGTTGCTGAATTTTCTGAAGAAGCTCCGGGGGCCATTATCAAATTCCAGGCTGACACTCAAGCACTGATGCCCAGACAAAAGGAGCGACCGATTACCAAGGATCAACTCTTTACCTCCCTCTCTGTCTTTCTTTATTTTACATTTTGGATTTTGTTCATTGCAATTGAGGACAAATTACTTTTATTTGTGGTGGGTTAAGTCCCACCTTTTGTGTGCTACTTTTGCTCGTGTTTTTGCTTATGTGTTTGGGCATTGAGCTATCATTGTGTTAAATACTTCTTACCATTCCTTTGGAAGAAACTTGACCATAAATGACATAAATGACCATAGCTTTGCACTCTTCCTCATTACAAACCTTGAAAAGACTTTTTGATCTTGAGTGAGGTGAAACAAATGTTGATTGGGAAATATGGGGAAACCTATAGGTGAAAGCATACATTATGTTCTTCTTTGTGAGTGTGAGCATTGCATCTTATTCCAAAGCCTTAAACTGTGAAACCAATGTGTGAATATGGAATCATTCTTTGTGGGGGTGGGGGACAAAAGCTGAACACGTCTTTCCTTATCATTTTCATATTTGAATGTCTTTGTCGAGTTGGTTGGCATCATTCACTCCTTTCTGTCCTTTCATTGTCCATTTGAACACTATAGTTGAGCTTGAACTTGCATTTGAAGCAAGTATTGTGAGCATGAGAATCTTTGGTAATGGTGTGTCACACCTTGAATCTTTGAGTACACAATTGATCCTTGCATAAGTAAATTGAGTCTTGTTGTGTGCATTCATGATTGAGTCTTGTATAGCACTGTTTAAGACACCTTTTTTGAACGGCTGAACCTGAGTTTGCTTGATGACAAGAAAAAGTTTAAGTTGGGGGTGTTGATGAGTCCACAAATTGGACTCATCTAGGGCTATATTTTAATAGAAATTGTGTCCTCAAATGCTTATTCTATATCAATATCTGATAAAAACCCTTAAGTTTCATGTATTTGGAGTTAAAGAGAGCATGGTCACTACATCGCAAAAAAGGAACGAAAAGGGCTGGAAAAAATGACGAAATGAATGTTTGAGGATTGCCGGTCCACTTGGCGAGTCGCGGAAGGGTCTTACTTCGCCTTTTGTTCCAGTTTGCTGAGCCCTAAAGAGAAGGATCAAGTCGGCAGAAAAAAGGAGCAGTCGGTGCATCGCCGAGCAGTTCCGTGAAGCAGTACCATACCTCCAAATGGCCCAGAGCACGACGATGCAGAAGGTTGTTACAAGACGACGATGAAGTATACCAAAGGGCAAATCGCCAAGTTGATCGGCGATTTTGACTAATGACGCCGAACGATCCGCTGCAGCACAAATCTGTGATACCTATTAATATTAGTTAGAGTTTTGGTTTTAGTGTGGAGCTTTTAATATAATTTTCACTTAGAGAATAGAACATTTTGGATATTTTTGCTCTATGTTTTAGAGGGTTTTGGAAATTTGAAGAAGAAAATGGTTTCATCTCCAAGGATTTGGACTTGGGTCTTTTGGATTCTTCATTCTTGGCCTGTAACAAGACTGAAATCTACATACCCATTTGAATGCAAGCTCATTTAGGTATAAATTTCTATCACTTGATGTGTTGGTCAAAACCCCCTATTCTTGGGGTGTGACTTCGCGAATATGGGTTAAGATTGTTGTTGGGTCTTGTTTGCTGATAGTTTAGATGTAGTTTAACGGTGATTTCGTCTAGTAGTTGTGGATGAATTTAACAAATTTGTAGTTGAAAATACAAGTTTATTTATGTGTTTTTGGCTTACTCGAGAGAGAAGTCGCGAAACCAAGACTACTAGATTGATGGCCTAAGGAGCGGGTCGACATGAGGTTCAACTCGAGAGAGTGAACCCTAGTCCCATATCCTAACACTCAGCTCGAGAGAGTGAGTAGGGTAAGGCATAGGCTTGTCTTCATGCGGCAAGTGGGTGTCCGAGAGGAACCCATTTGAAACGGGGTAAGTTTCTTGAGAGAGAACTGATTCCCACAAAAAGCTTAGCCTAGTCACTATTACTCTATAAACTTTCTATCGCAAGCATATACCCAATAATTTAGCTTAACCAGTATTCCCTTCACATCCGAAGGATTCCATCTCATTATTTAGAAACCCTTGTTTATTTTGCTGTTTTTACTTACTTGTGACAAAAACCCCCCTTATTGTTAATTGACACTCTTGTGTCCCCCATTGTTAATTTACAATGTTTTTACTCGTTAATGTCTTTAGCTACGACTAATTAGAGCGAAATTTTATTTTTCTACGAATTCTCAAAACCACTCTCTTGGAACGATCCCATTCCTTGGTTAGGTTATTATACTATTGCACGATCGTAGACATTTGCATTGGAAGTTGTGTCCTTGATTACGCAAACATCAGTACACAACAAGGATCAACTTACTCATGCAAGGATTAATTGTCTACTCAAAAACTCAAGTTGTGACACCCCATTGTCAAAGATTCTCAAACATACCATACTTGCTTCAAATGCAAATTCGAGCTCAACAAAGGTATTCAAGTGCCCTCACACAAAGAATAATTCCATATTCACACACAATGGTTTAATCATTTAAAGTTCTGAAATCAAATGCAACGCTCACTCTCACAAAGAAGAACACAATGCATGCTTTCACCCATAGGTTTGCCCATATTTTCCAATGAACAATTATTTCAGCTCACTCAAGATCAAGAACGTCTTTTCAAGACTTGTAATGCGGCCGAGTGAAAAGGTATGATCATTTAGGCTCAATGACCTTCATTTTCGTCATATGTGGTGCTTTCCACACTCCTTTTCCTATTCTTTCATCATTTTCTTTAGTGCTCATAAGTCATCCCATTATTCACTTCCATAGATTGTTCGGAACCCTGTTTCCTATGTACTTTATTCCACAACTTTTTTCATTCTTTTTCTTTTTCTTTCTCTCTTTTTTTATGGAGGGGTTCCATTTTTCTCAACACCATGGGTTAAAGGGGACTTTTGTTGCATTTCTTGACTTGCCTTTTCTTTTCACCAGACCCCCAACTTAGCTTTTTGGCCTACGTTGGCTATTCAATCAACCACGAATCACATGGGTTATGTGTTGTGGATTAAGAAAGGTCATGTTTTCATCAAGTTTCTTCCGACGAAGGGTAAGGCTCAAGGGGTGTTCAAAAGAGGTTGACACACCCACAAGGTAGGCCACAAAAGAGGTATATGTCAAATTGCCTCACACTCTTCGAAGTTGCCTAAGATCATATTGAGAGATAGCCTTACTTAGTTGCTCGGACCTTCGGGCTAAATGCTAGGTGTTATCATGCATGGTTCACATTAAGCTCATCACACAAGGCATCGACACGAAAGTCAAACAAGACTCCACACTTTCGCTAGTGTGCAACGTTAATCATGGGAGAATTAATTCGATATTTGGCTAGTCAGAATGAGATGCCAAGAGTTCACTTATTGACTATGTAACTTCACTTGGTCTCATCCTAGCCGCACATTCATGTTCGTTTGATTGTGAGCACCATTTGAGTCATTGATATTGATCAAAACCGACACTCAAATTTGCACAAGAACTGTTACATTCCACACAAACAAGGGGTGTTGTCAACGCTGAGAACATTGAGACATGAGCAGTGGAATAAGCAGTCTCCACACCCTCACCAAAAATAGTCAACATTGTCCCCAATATGGGTAGAGAGCGGATATTTATTGCAAGTAAACTAAATATTAACAGTAAATAAAAATTGACAAGAAATGAAAACAATCTACTGTGTAAACAAGTAAAGCATGGTCACAAGGAATCTTCACTAAATTGCCCGATTTTCCATGGAGTGATCTGATCGTTGAGTGCTGATACTGGCCGAAATAGTTCGGTGACTCACCAAGAAGACTTTTGTCTCACTCATGATCCCTACTCCTGCAACATCAATACACATTATTCAAAACTTTAACACTTGAGTTGCCTCCAAAGAAGCGCCTTATTTAACGTCGTGGCACGATGTGAGGACGCTCTCAAGCATCTTTCAGGTACACCATCTCAATTAAAGAAATCTCCTGGCATTCTCTAAAGTATAATTTTAAGCGTTGCCCATTCACCTTAAATGTAGGTCCCGCTTGCCCCTCAACTTCTATGGCACCATTGGTGAATACTCATTTCACTCTAAATGGTCCTGACCACTTAGACTTGAGCTTCCCTGGGAAGAGTAAAAGTCGTAAATTGTATAGTAGCACCCAGTACCCCACTTTTAACTCTCTCCTAAAGATTTTAGTATCATGCAACTTCTTCATTTTTTTCCTCGTAAAGGGCTGAACTTTCATAAGCTCTGAATGGAAATTCATCCAATTCGTTTAACTGTTCCACTCTCCCCCTTGAGGTCTTTGTCCAGTCCAGATTTAAAGCTTTTAGTGCCCACAATGCTTTGTGTTCTAACTCAACGGATAGATGGCAAGATTTACCAAAAACTAGTTGATACGGAGACATCCCAATAAGTATTTTGTAAGCGGTTCGGTATGCCCATAGTCCGTCATCAAGATTTCGAGACCAATTGGTTCTATTGGCATTCACGATTTTGGCCAAGATGATTTTGAACTCCCTGTTTGACACTTCAACCTGGCCACTTGTTTGGGGATGATATGGGGTTGCCACTTTGTGTTTCACCCCATACATACTTAATGCAGCGGTGAACAACTTGTTGCAAAAATGGGATCGCCCATTACTAATAATTGCCCTAGGAGTGCCAAATCTCGCAAAGATGTAGCGTTTCAGAAATTGGACGACGCTTTTTCCTTCGTTGTTTGGAAGTGCAACAACCTCCAACCATTTGGAAACATAATCTACAGCCACCAAGATATACTTATTTCCAAACGACCTCACAAAGGGACCCATGAAATCGATTCCCCAAACATCAAATAGCTCCACTTCTAAATTAGGAGTAAGGGGTAACTCATGCCTTTTAGATACCACTCTTTGCTTCTGACATTGGGCGCATTTATTTATAAATTCATACGCATCCTTGTAGAGGGATGGCAAGTATTATCCACTCTGGAGAACTTTAGCGGCTGTATGCACAGTGCTATGGTGGCCTCCCACTGGCAACTCATGACAATCATGGAGAATTCCTACCGCCTCTTCTTCTGGAACACACCTTCTAATGATATGATATGCACATTCTCGAAACAAGTAAGGTTCATCCCAGAAGTACTTTTTAACGTCCAACATGAACCTCTTTCTTTGGTAGAATTTTAGCTCATCCGACATTAGTCTGCACACAATGTAATTTGCGAAATCTGCATACCAAGGGGTTTTTTCAAGGGAGATTACAAACTCTTGTTCATCGGGGAAGGAATCATCTATGTCAGTTTCAGGTTCACCATTCTCATTGCCCTCCAACCTCGATAAGTTGTTAGCCACCTGATTTTTGCAACCTCTTATATCTTTGACCTCAAAGTCAAATTCTTGTAATAGTAGCACCCACCTTATCAACCTTAGTTTTGCATCCTTCTTTGCCATCAACTACCGGAGTGAAGCATAATCAGTATGAACAATTACTCTAGTACCTTACAAGTATGCTCGAAATTTCTCAAATGCAAAAACTACCGCAAGAAACTCTTGTTCGATGACGGTATAGTTACATTGAGCAGTGTTTACAGTCTTGCTCGCAAAATAAAGTGGGTGAAAAAGCTTTTTGCGTTTTTACCCCAATACCACTCCCAGTGCTGTGCCACTAACATCACACATCACTTCGAAAGATTCGGACCAATCATGGCTGATAATGACTGGGGTGGATACTAATTTTTCTTTTAAGCATCGAAACGCCGTCATACAAGTGTCATCAAAATAAAACTTCACTTACTTCTCCAAAAGTTTGCACAGGAGGTGTGCAATCTTTGAGAAGTCTTTGATGAACCTCCGGTAGAAATCAGCGTGTCCCAAGAAGCTGCGAACTCCCTTAACTGAAATCGACGGGGGTAATTTTTCAATCACCTCAAATTTTGCTTTATCGACTTCCAAACCCTTTTGTGACACCTTGTGCCCAAGAACTATGCCTTCATTCACCATGAAGTGGCATTTTTCCCAATTCAGAACCAGGTTTGTTTCCACGCATCTTTGGAGTACTTGCCCTAAGTGTGCCAAACATTTTTTAAATGTATCTCCTATGACTGAAAAGTCATCCATGAATACCTCCATATAGTCTTCTACCATGTCCGGAAAAATGGATAACTTGCAATACTGAAATGTCGTTGGGGCATTACATAGCCCAAATGACATTATTTTAAATGCGAACATTCCATAAGGACAGGTGAATGTGGTTTTCTCTTGGTCTTTTGGTGCATTAGAGATTTGGTTGTAATCGGAGTACCCATCTAGAAAGCAATACCATCCCTTCTCTCATAGCCTGTCAAGCATTTGATCCATAAATGGCATTGGAAAGTGATCATTTTCAGTCCATGAATTTAGCTTCCAATAATCCATGCATACTCTCCACCCGGTGACTGGTGTAGTTGGCACAAGCTCCCCTTTTGCATTTGGGACTACAGTGCTACCTCCCTTTTTCGGTACACATTGCCCCGGGTTTACCCATTTGATATCCGCAATACGGTAGATCACACATGCGTCCAACCACTTGATGAGATCCTCTTTTACCACTTATTGATATGGTGGGTTCAATCTCCACTGATGCCTTCCACTAGGCTTACAATCTATATCAAGCTGAATCTTGTGAGTATAGATACCAGGGGGAATGCTCACTATATCAGCAATGGTCCATCCTATAGCTGTTATATACTTTCTGGATACGTCAATGAGAAAACTCATCTGCCATTCAAGCATATCAGCTGCAATGATCACTGGTAAAGTATTGTTTGGCCCCAAGAAATAATATTGGAGATGAGCGGGAAGGACTTTCAATTCCATATTAGGAGGTTACTCAGTTGACGGCTTTGCAGGAGGACTTTCTCTTTTTTTAGGTCAATATCGAACTTGATTGTATTCTTTGAATATGCTCCTAATCCCATTAAGGTAGCTACTAATTCCTCATAGCCCTGAACTTCGGATTCATCATAATTAGTAAGCACAAATTCAAGTGGTTCATTGGTTCATAACAAATGGCTCACACTAGCTACCGCCTCATCAATAACATCCTCAGTAGACACCACATGAATATCACTTGGGTGTTTCATGGATTTACAAATATTTAATGTTACCTCATCATTGTTCACCCGAAACTACAATTTTCCACTTTTAACATCCATCAATGCTCTCCCTGTTGCCAAGAATGGCCTTCCTAAAATAATGGGGATTTCGACGTCGACCTCACAATCTAAAATCACAAAATCAGCTGGAAAGATGAATCGATCTACCTTTACCAAGATGTCGTAGAAAATCCCCATCAGATGTTTGATTGACCAATCTACCATTAAGAGTCTCATGGTGGTTGCTTTCGGTTATTCCAAACCAAGTTGCTTGTATATTGCATAGGGAATTAAGTTGATGCGTGCCTCCAAGTCACACAAAGCTTTTGCGAATTGGAGCATGCCATTGGTGAAAGGGATGCTGAATGCCCTGGGGTCTTCTCTCTGTGATCAGCTCTTTAGTCATATTTGTGCTGCAACTATGGGACACTTCAATTGTTTCACAGTCCAAGTTCCTTTTCTTTGTGACTAGCTCTTTCATGAACTTGGCATATCCCGGCATTTCCAATAAATCTTCCACCAGCGGAAGGTTTATTGATATCTTTTGAAATACCGACAAGAACTTTTTGAACTTCTCGTCTTCATTCTTTTTTTTAAGCGTTGGGGAAATGGTAGAGGTATTTTGGGAAAAGGTTGCATAACTTTTGGAATTTGAACAAGTTGTTCCGCTTCGTTTTGCAGTTCTTTAGCAAGGTTTTGTTAAATAAGTGATTCTTGTTCCTCCATGCCTTTACCTTCTTCATGCTTTTGAGTATCTTCATTTCCCATCACATTGCCTATTGCCACCTTTCCGCTATGTGTAACAACAGCCAGCCCTCTCTCTTCATCTTCCATCGGTATCTTTGATGTCAACTGAGCAGATAATAGACCCAGTTGTCCTTCAAATATTTTGATGGCATCGGCATGAGAATTCACTTTACTGTTCAATGATGAGAAGTCATCTTTCATTCCTTTCAACAAACCATCTGACCGCTAAACTTTATTAAGTATGCGTGATAATAAATCATTCACCTGGGGGCTGCCTGCACTCCTATTTGATTTTGGGCTTTCATTTGAGTGATTATGGTTCTCGTCATGATCATATGCCTTTTTCCAGTAATCATCTTTCTCAGCCTAATCTTGATGATATGTTCTTGGTTCTACTCCCCTTTGATAGTTCCAACCTTAATTTCCAGCTTGATGTTGATGGCGTGGGTGGAAACCCTCCTCATATCTTTTGAAGTTCGAACCTTGATTCTCCCCTGGCCTTGAGTTACCGGAAAAAGAACCATCCTCAACTTAAAATACTCCACATGTCCCATGTGCTCTTGTAGAACTTCCATTTGAATTAACATCTTCTTGATATTCTTATCTCTCGCTCTTTATCATGTTGTTCTTGCGTTAATCGAAAATGAAATAGAGAGACTTGATCCTCTTGGGTGTACCATGCTTGGTTTATCCTAGTCAGTTCATCCAAAAGAAACGGAGCTACCTCAAATGATTGTAACATTATTCCTCCTTGTACCAATGGATCAGGTACTCGTTTATTTACCGAATTTAGACTGCTAGAAATATTGAAGTAACAAATCATTTGGTAGCCCATGAGTTGGGTATTTAAATAGGAGCTTCTTGAATCTCACCCACGTTTTATGGATGGGTTCTCCCTCCCGTCACTTGAAACTTTGAATTTCGTCTCTAAGTTTGATCATCCTTGATGGAGGGAAAAACCTTGTGTTAAATGCTACAACCAGCTCCTGCCATGATGTGATGGAATTGTTTGGTAACTCGGCTAACCATTTATTAGTTTCTCATGTTAAGGACAGTGGGACTAACCGCAGCCTAATTGAATCTTAAGACACATTTTTGAATGAAAACTGCCAGCAAACCTTAGTAAAAATTCTCACGTGCTCATACGGGTCTTCGTGATCTAGCCCTCCATATATTCCCCTAATTTGGAGAAGGTGAAGAGTTGTGTTGCTGACTTCAAATATCGCACTATCATCAGTTACTGGAATGCAGATTGCACCCATCCCACCTGATTGAGCTTGGTTGTAGACACTATTGATGTCGTCTATACCTTCTCAATGACCTACTCGGCTGTCATTCATCTCTTCTTCACTCATGTGCACTTTCACGTAGTCCAACCACTACCTACATAAAGCAGCCGAAACTACTTTAACTACAACGAATGAATTGTTAGAGTGTCAAATCTTCAATCAAAGAATTCTAAGTAATGCTACTCCCCGGCAGCGGTGCCATTTTGATTAACGTATCAAGTGGCATTTCATCCAATACTAAATGCCAACGATCGTTCTCCAGTACAATAACCCAACTACATGAGTTGGGGTCGATCCCACAGGGAGTAGTGCTTCCTTCGATTACTTTAATAAAAGTACAATGACAATCTCTTCAATCAAACATTTCTTGCACAATTAATATTCAAATCTCCAATTCCGGGTTTTAACAACCAATTCAAACTTATAGTTCAACACAAGCAATCAAATATTAAAGTAAAACTTGGGGAATTGATCAGCCATTTGTTGAATCTCAACAAAATGGGTAAACATTAATGCTCATAATGGACAAATTTGTTGTAGGTAGGTCGAACTATTTATAAAGTAATTTTCGCTCGAACAATTACCTTCTATATGTTAAATTCTCTCGAACTTCAACATTGATTGAATGTAACCCAGCTTTTTACCCTCATCAAATCCACTCTCTCGAGCTTGATACAAAGGAAAGGTTTTCTTGAGCTGAAACTAATGAAACTCACTACTAAGGATGGTAATATTACCACCTTTGTCTCATACCTCTCTTTCGAACTGAAATTGACACACGAAGTAACGCAATTCAATCTCGAAACACACTAGCAACTTAGACCCACTTTAGATTAGCACCATTCTTCACAATTAACAAACACCCATTAAGTAAATTCAACAATTGGCTTCATGATCAAAACCCCAAATAAAGGACTTTAGCCACTCATCTCAAAAATAAATAGATCAAAATTAATTATCACTCTTATAGTTGGGTACAAAATGAGAATTATAACTGAAATTCAATTGGTAATCTTCTGTCTTGCAAAATCTCTCTCAAAATCTTACTAAAATTGCTTCGCCTAACCCTTTAGTAGTGTTTTCTCTCTAAATAATTATTTTCTCCCATTCTGAATGAATTTCTCTCTCTAGCAAAAACTAATTTAGACAAGTGTGAAATGTCAATGCTCAGGCTACTCAGCGAAGTAGTCAGATATTGCTGATGGGTCAGTGATTCGCCGATTGCTCTTCATCTCGCCTTCATTTTTCATTTCATCTTGGTCTGGCTACTGTAACTTTAGGCGATCTAGTTTGGTATCGCCGAATGACTCTTTGATTCGCCCATTATCCTTCCATCTCACCTGTCAACACTTGCTTGTATCTTCTTTCGTACATTTTTTGACCTGGTTGTCCTTCGCTAAAAAGATCGGCGATACGCCGAATATGGTTGCTGCTTGCCGAATTTACCCCCATTTTAGCTCCAACATTCTGTAACTTTAGGCGGTATCTTGGCGATTTGGCATTTCGATGAATGATAGTGGCGATTCGCCGAACGACATCATCAATCATCAGGCCTTCTTGTATTCATTTCTAAGGCTTTCGTTGTTCCTTTTTGCCCAATAGTGTTCATGCTTTTTCTAACTCCAAATACCTAAAACTCAAGGGTTTACATCAGTTATTGAGACAAAATATGCATTTGAGGACACTAATTCTATTAAAATATAGCCTTAAATGAGACTAAATTATGGACTCATCAACTGCCACATCACGGACTGGTTTTGCCGGTATGATTGGGGGCACCTCTTAGTTATTCAGGTTTCTTTGGTTGTTCACGTTGTCTTGGTTATTATCCTCATTGTTTTCCTGAAGACCTAACCCAAATTCTTGTTGACGTCCCATGTTTGCCATTTTTCTGCGTAAGCGTAAAGCTCTTTCGGATTTGTTGTCTGGTTTGACAAGTTCTCCTTTCTGAGCCAGACTTGAGAGTAAGATGCCTGCAATAAACAAGATAAGATCAAGTAATTAATACCTGAATATTCTAATTGTAGCGGCGCCAAAAAATTGTTGCTCCCCAAAGTACACGCAAGTATACGTGGTCGGTCAAGTAGTATAGATTCTTAAAGAAACGAGTTATCATTCCCAAGGGACTAAAGATCAATTTATATTTAACACTCAATTCTACAAATAAAATAAAAGTAACCATTTTCTGAAATGGTGATGATTATTAATTACTACTAACGAATTATGCAATAAGTAAATGTAAGTAATTGTGAACCACTTTAAGATGATGTTTCAAGCAAGTAAAAGGCAATTATAGGGCTGCAGCATGCAATGAATCTCATGTATCATATTTCTGGCTTAGAACTAATTTCAGTTTTCAAGTTACTGGTTTACAAGGTTAAATGTATGAGTCGGGCCTCTCGACCTCTAGTCGCCTACTCAATTTAGCTGTCTAACTACATCGTTGAGCGAGGATAAATAGGTCTAACTAGCAAGCATTTATCTTTAAGCCTGTATCGTAACCAAGAAATTTGTTCGTCCGGGCATCACTCCTAAACACAAATCACTTCAACTTAATGGATAATCGAGCTCTTTATATCCTCCGGTCTATTTAATCCTTCCTCTCTCGATTTTAAGATTAGACAATATATTTATCTATAGATGGCAAGTCAAGAAATACTAAAATAAGAATATAAAAGTAACTTATAATGGCAACCAAGAATTAATTCTAGAACCTTAAATATTCAACAATCGATTCGTAGCTACAGTCCCAGAACTACGGCATTTAGCTACTCATACTATAACAAAACCACAAAATACAATTGTTGATGCGATTTTTGAAAAATAGAAGAGTTAAAAGATCGAAAGCTATTACAAATGATGAAGCTTTCTCTTGTACAACAAAATAATATCGAACTCCCGACAATATAGACCTAAGGGTCTACTTCTAAGAGTTGGGAAAATTGGAGAAAAATTCTACTTCACCTAAGAATCCTTTTTAAAACAATTTAAGCTAGAAAAGTCAGAATTCCCTTGGGGTGTTGCGCCTCCTATCACACCTAGACTTTGCTTCTAAACTTCCCTCCTTGGTGCGTCACGCCTGGCAGATCATCAGGCAGTCATCCTTAAAATTCCAGGCGTGGTGCTGCACGTCGCTCAGCACGCCTGGAGAGGCTTCTAAAATTTGAACCTGGGCACCTCGTGCATTGTAGTGCGCCTCAACAAGTGGCCTAAACTTTCTACCCGTTGGGCCTCGCGCCTTGCAGTGCACCTCAACGAGTGCTCTAAACTTTTACTAGTGGCGCGTTACGCCAACCAGTGCGCCAGCCACTGCTGATATTTGCCTTGGCCATTTTTTTCTTCTTCTTTGCTTCTTATCGACTCTAACTTCCTTGAAAGTTCCTGAAACAACTATTCACATGTGTGAGTGTACAACCAACGGAAGTTTAACAAAATGAAGCTAATAGACTCAAGATCATTGTTTGATTCAATCAAAACGTGGGCAAATCTCGACAATTTAGGCAGATAAATGCGCCTAAGATCAGTGTGTGACCCACTATAGCAGCTTGCATGGAGACATAGATTTGTAAATCCTTCTCCAAACCTCCATTTTATAACATACCTTCGTAGCTTAATGTTCAAAAGTAATCCCTTCATGCTAAATCCTATATCGAAAGTTTTAATCACCTAAATTTGATTTTGAAATGACCTATTGATTTCTTTATGTCTTGGCTACTAGAAAATATAAATGAATCATGTATATATTATCCTACCCATTTTTGAATCGCCCTAGACCTCACTTGGCTTAGATTGTGTCTAAGACTAGCCTAGCCTAATAAATTTAAGTAGCTTTCTGGAGAGTTTTCTGGCCCAATTGTTTCACCATTGACCTCTCCATAGTGACAAAAATTGGTCGTTTAGGAGAAGCAATTATTACCTTCGAATTGGTGTTCGGGGTGGAGTGATTGGGAGTGTAGATGTGAGTTTTGAGAGTAAAATGGGAGAGAATGGGTGAGAAAGTCATTCCTCTCCCCCCCCCCCCCCAACAGTCGCTACAGCGGTACTGCTATAGTAAAAATATTTCCTCTATAGCGAGATACAAGTAGGTGGCCGGGAATATTTTTTGTGGTTTTGTTCGTTTAAATTTCCTAACATAGTATACTTGGTTACATGGAATGGGATGTTGTAGTCTTGTATGGTTTGCATAGGGTTTAATTCTCTATTACCATTGTCCAAAATATGGCATTGATATCTCGTGATTGGCTAGTCCTTCTTTCCGCCCTAATAATACTTTGGGGATGAACGATAGGTAAATTGTATCTATTGTAACCACCTAATTTATAGCTATTCAAAATTGGAATCTCAAATTTTGTTGAACATGAAGTGTTTATGAAAGAATCTTTTTAGGTAGGTTGTGGTTGTTTGATTAATATCTTATATTGTTTTCAATCCTATGTAAGGAATATGTTTACTTAGTTCTCAATTGATTTGTGTCCAATGTGATTTTTATTGTGATTGTGATATGTGTTTGTTAGGTGGCTAGGGTACCATGCCTGGTATAGGATATCGCTCAGTTCGCTTGGGTACCACGCCTGCCACATAAGAACGGTCAAATATCCTCCTTAAAACCAATTAAAAGAGACACCGGTCGTAGCCAATAAAAAACCAACGAAGAGTCTGAGTCGAATCCCATAAAGAATGGTATATTGTAGAGAATTTCTATCGAGAAATTTAGATTTTAGAATCGCTCATTTGAAATAGTAAGATAAAGTGGGTGGACGATTCCACCAATTTAATAAAAAGCTTTATATATCAATTATCACATTAAATCTAAAATTTTGAAGAACTCAAGAGTTAACAAGCAATCTAGGTGTCACGACCCAAGGGTACCCCCTAGACATAAGAAGGCACATAGAACCCCGAAAGGCCCCATGTAAGCCACTTAGCATATCATAACATAAAGTAACAGAACAATAAGACTAAAAACGCATTTCAAGTCCAAAATTTTTATACAGGAAAGCGGAAGTCTAGACTTGTCTCAATTTGCCATCTATTACAATACTTGAATCAAATAAGGTCACAGCCCATACAACATAATCCGAAAGTCAAAAACAAAGAATGAAACTACTAAATGAAAACACTCATCCTAGAATTATGAGGACTCACCAACAAGCTAAGAGAAATGATCAAATCCAAGCTTTAGCCAAAATGATGATCATTTTGAGAACCAGACCCTAGACTTGGGGAAAATGTAGGAAAATATGGGTTGGTACAAAAATTCACTAATTATTATAGCCATGCACAAAAATCATGAAAACATGCTAAAAGGGACATTTTAGTTGAATGCATGCAATTTACTATATTAAAGACTCATTTTGAAACTACTGCAAAAGCTTAATTCTTAAGCATAATCAACTCATAGATCATTATATCATAAGAGGAACCTATCATACATACCTCAAAGCATACTTGTGCAATGCATGAATAAGATCCCATAATCTCACCCATACTAAGTATAGCCTCTGGAGTAACTATAACCCATCATTCATACTTTTGTTCATACTATTATTATAATGGGGAATAGGCCTTAACCGACATAGACCATGTGAGTTTACCACAGAATCCGGTGTCTACCACACACCGAAAAGGGTTTGTCCTACTTGCGTAAGGTAGAACCAAGGTAGAAGGTTTCCATCTCATGAGATACATACTTTGGGAACCCAGACTCAACTATCGTACAAGCTTCCACCTCATATTCATATCCACTCGGTGCTAAGCATTAATTCCCATGGATTACATATTAAGTCTTGACTTAAGTTCATATTCATGGAAGAATGTCTTGACACTCAATCAAACATCATTCATACTAAAGCTCATTGATTCAATAGGTGAGAATAGCCTTTCATCCTTAAAATCATCATATTGTGAGAAACCATTTCACATCATATCAATTCATACATACGTGTGTACATGAGGATAACCTTCCAACAACACAGCAACTAGATTATAATCATATTAACTTTATTCTCAAAGTGTTCTTAAATCATATACATAAACCTCATAATCATAAATAATTATCATACTTTTCCCTTCAAGAACTGTAGTTCAAAATCTGTCAACACATTCAGAATTACTACATTAGACATGGATGACAACATTATTCAAATAGCTCAATTAATACAAGCATAATCTCATAACATCCTTGTTTCATCAATTAACCCATATCACAATATCATAATTGAGTAATATGGGGTTTCATGGGTTCTTTGGGATTTCAACATAAAAACCATAATAAATCATCAATTCAATCATAATATAATGTAATTCAAACATTGGAATCATTTCTGAAAGGAATCAATGACTTGGAGAAGGCTATCCATGGATAAAGAACTACCATACCTTAGCAATGGAATCCAATGCAATTGAGTAGAAAAGCTTATTCCTTAAACCCTAGCTACAACTTCCTTCTTCTTCCTTGAAGTTCTAGAGAGATAATATTTTTAGAGAAGATGAACTTTTGGGATTTGATTATGGTTTTTGAAATAATGGGGTGTATGGGTGTATTTTGACTTTAATAACTTATATAGGTGTATAAACCAAGGCAAAATGACTTCACTTTAATAACACTTAATAAGAAATACCTAAAACACCCCTCACTTTAAGTGAGCTTCCCAGGTGCCATGAGGGGATCCACGAGTTATGGTACGCTACATGGACTTAAGGTAGTGGCTTAGGAAACATGTACCCTTAGCCCACAAGCCCAAAGAGATCCCAGAAGGGGCTCCACTAGCCGTAGTTCTTTCCACAAGCCATGGTCCCTCTAGTGGAACTTGAGGCAGTGGCTAAGCCACTTCTCAATCAACCCTCAACCACTAAGGCATGATCAAGACCACTCCCACGAGTCATCTAATTCTTCACGAGATGTGAAGTGGCTCATGTGGAGGGGCCAATTTTGAGGCAGCCTTATGGAGGCTACTGCATCCACCTCCACGAGTGGCAGCAAGACTCGTGGTGACCACCACTGGTCGTGAAGGCCCTCGTGGTCTTGGGGGAGTGCCTTTGCAAGGCTTGGGCAGGCTTGGCCCTTGCCCATTTTCCCTTGGCCCTAGGCCATCTCCATTACTCTAACCCTCAAACGTAGCTCTAGTTTAGCCTACTTGTTTCCGGGGTGTTACAATATCTCCCCCTTGGGAATATTCGTCCTCGAATGACGA
The DNA here is from genome assembly GCA_029582545.1 of Solanum lignicaule. Classification (NCBI taxonomy): domain Eukaryota; kingdom Viridiplantae; phylum Streptophyta; class Magnoliopsida; order Solanales; family Solanaceae; genus Solanum; species Solanum lignicaule. The sequence continues at coordinate 3,789 of JAJOOF010001445.1, read as the reverse complement.
TCTAGACACCTTATGGAAGTAAAGACTCAAGACTAGCAACCCATCATGCATGAAACATCAAAATAATGCACAATTCTAAGGAGGAAACATCAACTCCATCTCAAACATAAATCACTGCAACAAAAGGAAGTAGGAACTATATTTAACAACCTATTATGCTTGAAACTCAACATTTCTCATATTCATAGGAGGAACTACCTTCTCCAACTAAAAGCATGATCAACACTATATCATTGAGCCAATATGCAATTACTCTCAAAAGCATATTAAAGCATGTTCATCAACTCATCTCATGAAGTCAAATAGGTAACTCATACTAAATGCACAAAACCATGAGGAACATAAATCATGAAAACTCATTTTCTTAGTAAACATTTATTTCATCAAGAACGTGCATAACATAAGGAAATCACGGGGAAAACACCTATAACACACATGACTCAAAAAACACTAATACTCAAGAGGAACTATTTACCTCCATCTTGAATAGGAGTGGAAGGAAAAAGATGACGATATCGGGAGTTCATACCAGCCTCGGCCTTCCAAGTAGTACCATCAACTAAGTGATTTCTCCATAAAACCTTCACGGAATCTATTTCCTTGTTTCTCAATATCTTGACTTGCCGGTCTAGGATCCCTACCGGAACCTCTTCATATGAAAGACTTTCGTCAACTCCAAACCCTCCTAGGGGAATAATGCATGCCGAATCTCCAATACATTTCTTAAGTATAGAAACATGAAATACCAGATGAAGCGGAGCCAACTCATTTCAAAAATCCAACTCATAGGAAACCATCCCAATACATTTCAAAATTTGGTATGGGCCTACATACCGGGGACTAAGTTTCCCTTTCTTGCCAAATCTCATCACACCCTTCATGGGTGAGATTTTCAAATAGACCCAACCATTAACTTTAAATTCTAGATCCTTTCTTCTCACATCGGCTAAAGACTTCTGTCTACTTTGAGCCATTCTCAACTTCTCTCTAATAAGTTGAACTTTCTCAATAGCTTCATAAACCATTTCGGAACCAATAAGACCAGTTTCCCCTACCTTAAACCAACGAACCGGAGACCTACATCTCCTACCATACAAGGCTTCAAAGGGATTCATACCAATACCTGAGTGATAACTATCATTATAGGCCAACTCTATTAATGGCAAGTGGTAACCACAAATACATTTGAAGTCTATAACACATTCCCTTAACCTATCTTCCAATGTTTGGATGCTACGCTCCACTTGCCCATTGGTTTGGGGATGAAAAGTCGTGCTAAGCTTAACCGTAGTACCAAACCCTTTTTGGAATGACTTCCAAAAGTGAGAAGTAAATTGAGTACCCCGATACAAAATAATGTATGAAGGAACCCCATGCAACTTCACTATCTCTCTTATATACAACTTGGCATAGTCTTTATCCTAATAAGAAACTTTAATTGGAATAAAGTGGGCTGATTTTGTCATCCGATCTATAATGACCCAAATAGAACCATGTTGTCTTCATGTGCGAGGAAATCCCACAATAAAGTCCATATATACATCTTCCCATGTACAAGTGGGGATACTTATATTTTGGGATAAGCCTCCCGGCCTTTGATGCTCAACCTTAACTTGTTGAAAATTAGGGCATTTGGCTACAAATCCCACAATATCTTTCTCCATACCATTCCACTAATAGACTTCACGTATATCACAGTACATCTTGGTTTCTCCCAGATGAATAAAATACGAGAAATATAAGCTTCCTCTAAAATTTGTTCCCTCAAACCATAAACATCTGAAACACATAGCCGACCTTGGTACCTAATCACCCTATCTTCCCCTTGAGAGAAAGCCTGTACGAACTTCTTGAGTACTAACTCTTTCAACTCAACTAATAAAGGATCAAGACCTTTCTTAGACTTCACATCTATCACAAAGGATGATTTGGAGCCAGTATGGACCATGACACCACCTTTGGTGGAATCTACTAGTTGGACACCTACCCGGGCCAATCTATGCACCTCACAAACAAATTCTTTCTTTTCATCCTCTACATGAGCCACACTATCCATGGAAAATCTACTAAGTGCATCCGCTACAACAATAGCTTTGTTGGGGTGATAAATGACACTCATATCATAATCTTTCAAAAATTCTAACCACCTTCATTGTCGAAGATTCAAGTCATTTTGGCTAAATACATATTGAAGACTCTTGTGATCAGTGAAAATATCCACATGAACCCCATACAAGTAATGTCTCCATATTCTCAAGACAAATACAACCGCCGCTAATTCAAGATCATGGGTAGGATAATTCTTCTCACGTACTTTAAGTTGCCTTGAAGAATAGGCAACCACTTTACCATTTTGCATGAAGACACATCCCAACCCCACTCTGGAGGCATCACAATATACCACGAAACCATCTGTACCTTACGGTAAGGTCAACACATGAGTGGATGTAAACCTATCCTTCAACTCTTGGAAGATTTGCTCACAAGCCTCGAACCACTCAAACTTTGCCTCCTTTGAGTCAAAGTTGTCAACAGAGAAGCAGTGGAGGAAAACCCCTCAACTAACCTCCTATAGTAACCAACAAAACACAAAAAGCCTCTAATGTCAGAAAGAGTTAGAGGTCTAGGCCAATTCTTGACTAAATCCGTCTTCTTAGGATCTACCTCAATGCCCTTGCTTGACACAATATGACCAAGGAAAGCTAAGGACCTTAACCAAAATTCACACTTGCTAAAGTTTGCAAAAAGTTGTTGGTCCTTAAGAACTTGCAATAAAATTCTCAAATGGTCCACATGTTCATTCTCACTCCTTGAATAGATCAAAATATCATCGATAAACACAATCACAAGAATGTCTAGGTAGTACCTAAGCACTCTATTCATCAAGTCCATAAGCGCCACCGGAGCATTTGTAAAACCAAATGACATTACCACAAATTCAGAGTAACCATATCGGGTACTAAAGGTCATCTTTGGAATATCAACCTCTCTCACCCTTAATTGGTGATAACCCGAACGAAGATAAATCTTAGAGAAATAGCTAGCCCCTTGAAGTTGGTCAAACAAATGATCAGTCCTCAAGAGAGGATATTTATTCTTGATGGTTACTTTATTCAATTGAGGATAATCAATGCACATTCTAAGAGACACATCCTTTTTCTAAAAAAAAACATCGGAGCACCCCATGGAGAGATACTCGGTCGGATGATGCCCTTATCTAACAAATCTTTTAGTAGCTCTTTCATCTCATTCACCTTGGTCAGAGCGATTCTATAAGGAGGAATAGAGATAGGTTGGGTATCTGGTAAAAGGTCAATACTAAAATCTATTTCCTGCTCAGGAGGAATACCGAGTAAATCATTAGGGAAAACTTCTGGGAACTCATTCACTACCACAACCAACTCTAGGGAAGGGGTTTCAGATTCAACATCCCTCACTCTAACAGGATGGTAAATACACCCTTCGGAGATCATCTTCCTAGCTTTAAGGCAAGATACAAATTGACCACTAGGCATAGAATTTCCCCCCTTCTATTCTAATATAGGCTCATTTGGAAATTGGAATCTAACCACCCGATTCCTACAATAGATAGAAGCATAACATGCATGCAAAAAATTCATACCCAAAATAACATCAAAGTCATACGTGTGTAACTCCACCAAATCCACCAAAGTAACTCAATGGGACAAGGAAATAGGACAACTTCTACAAACCCTCTTAGCCAGAACTGAGTCACCAATCGCGGTAGAGATCGAAAAAGGTTCAACTAACACTTCGGTGAGTATTTCA
>JAJOOF010001444.1:0-64478 GCA_029582545.1 Solanum lignicaule | reverse complement strand
ACTCAATTTGACCCCCTGAATAAGAATATGAAGTCGAATTTCCAAAATCATGCACGGATTTTGAGATATATGGAAATTACAATTATAGGTGTTTCCGAAGCACATTTTCGGGCATTTTTTGGGGTCGTTTTAGTCCCCCTAGATGCAACACGGCGTACAAGACTCCAAAAAGTCTCATACAAGCCTCATAGCATTCTTGAACTTAGGAAGATAGGAAAATAATGTGGAATTAAAACTTTTCTTTTACAATCGAAGTCATTTTTCATAAAAAGCAAATGAAAGTCTTTCTACACTTTGTCTCAAATCATCTACAATACTTTGAATAAATTTGGGACTAAGCCCTTACAAAAACTCTAAACATAAAGTAAAAGACATAAAAGGAAATAATGGGTTTGTCCTCGAAACTATGAGGACTCACCAAATCTTCATCTCTTTGCTCCTTAGAAACCTACCCTTCAAGTATAAAACATCAAATCTGCAAAAAATACACTTTGGTAAAATGGAGAAATCTGGGTTAGAACATTAGATTTACTAAGTATGATAGCCGTGCAAACACCATGCTTAAAACAAACATTTTATTTGAAATCATTCTTTCATGCCAATTTGAGAACACCTCATGAACATAAATATAAGAGGCATAATACACAAACATAACCAATATACAAGTAATTTCATCACATTAGAACATAATCAATATATAACCAATTTCATTACATTAAGCTTTCACCTCAAGTAACCCTCAAACTATACTTTGTGCAATGAATGAATAGCGTTCCATACCACCATCCATACTAAGTACCACATCAAGGTCACCAAAAGTGAACTTACCATTCATCCTTTCCATCATTACACAATACTCATACATAAGAGACATAAACATTTCATAAATCATATCAACACATTAGGACCATCATCTAGGGCAACCCTAAGTCATATTTGCGCATTGTATGAGTAGCATCCCATACTACTACTCACACTAAATACTCCTTTGGAGCCACCATAGACAAGGTATATTCATATTCAATAAGTCATGACAAGGAAGTAACTCATGATACAATCCAAGTCAAGCATACATCATCTTATTAAGCACATATGTTAACATTCTTCAATAGCTTCATTAAGAGCACCTTCAGTCATTAGACATAATCAACCTTCTCATTAGCATCATCATAAGAGTACATTCATTTCATTTAACATTATATCATAAAGGAACACACCATAACAACTCTCAAAGCCTACTTGTGTAATGCATGGATGGCATCCCATACTACCAACCACACTAAGTAGTGCATTCTTGAGAAGCCATAGTTCATTAATATTCTTTGTGGTGGTAAGCTTTAACCGACATAGACTATGTGAGCAATTTATGGAATCCCGGTGTCACCCTCACCGGATAAGGGATTTCTACTTGCCTAAGGTAGGACCATTACTTTTAGCTTAGGTGGATCTACTAGCTAGACGTATGTGGGCACATAGTTTATGGGATAGGGAGATTGCTACTAGATACCCTGCCTCAACTCACGGATGAGCACCCATCTCAAGAGAGTGCTACTAGATACCCCGTCTCAACTCAGGGATGAGCACCCATCTCAAGCCATATCCACTCGGTGCTTAGCATTATTCCCCACGGAATACTTAAAATTCAGTAGATTAGTTTTGTAACACCCCAAAATTTAGTGAGTTAATCTGGTGAGTTCTATAGCCTTTCGTAATAGTTTTGGAGTGGCGTATGAGGATTAAAATTTAAAAAAAATGGTTCCCGTACTTAGAGTAGGGGCTTTATGGGTTAAACGTTTGGGTATGACTCCCCAAGGACCAACCAAAGGGGTCCTTGTGGAGGACCCCAAAACAGTACCTAAAATCTGGAATTTGGCAGCACCTACGGATGACATCTACCTGCCGTAAATGGACCCACGCCCCATAGGTTGGGGTCGTGGGTCAAGGTTGCTCATTTCTTGCAAGTTTAGCCCCCCAGCCTCAAACCACGGAGGATCAGGACGGTCCAAAGACCCACCCACATAGTCCGTGGGTGGTTGTCTCGTGCTTTGAGCAGTTTTGATGACATTTACTTGTTAGTTAAGTTTTTGGGAAATAATTAGTTAATTAATTAAGGGTTAAGGGAGGTCGGTTAGTTAGTTATTTTACCTCCTATATAAGTCTAATACACCCCTAAACTGATTCATTAGCTCATTCATCTTAGAACCCCCAAATCACTCTCCAAATATTCTCTCTCTAGAAGCAAAGAAGAAGAAGAAGAAGAAGAAGAGGGGCAGCAGCTAGGTCGAATTTACCATTGATATAAGCTTTGTCTAGGGCTTTGATTAAAGGTATGTGAAGCTTAATCATCTATGGGTTCTTTCACCCATAGATCACCCATAGTTTCCCCACTTGTGAAATCAAAAACCCAATTCTAGCTAGGGTTGTGCTTGTATTGTGGGTAGGGTTTGGGTGTGATTCCAATCTAGTGGATATAACCCAATTATGATTGTTTAGCGTTGTTTAATGATATTATGATTAATTCATGTGATTTCTATGGTAAACCCTAATCTAAATTTGATGAATGTGATATTGGTGGGTTTATGCCATTAGAGGCAAAATTGAAGGTGAAAAGGTGATCTTCCTAAATCAATGTCATGTATAGTAATTGATCAAAGTTAGGATCATATAATCATGAATTTAACTAGACTCTATTGTATGTGATGAATCTTGACATGTAAAGTTAGAATTGAACCTTTATGATCAATTATGACTAGAATCACATAGTAATGATGAATATGATTCGAATACCTTGAAATCTAGGTATGAATGAGGGTTGCAAGAAGTAAAGCTTGAATGAAAGGCTTGTAGAAATGAATGTTGATCAGTAGGGTTTGAAGGTAAATCCAATATGATGAACTATGAAGGTTAAGGCTTTGAGAGTAAAGTCTATATGTGAGATTAGAAGATTAAAGTATAGAATTGTGGTAGAAGGTCTATACCGACCTAATCTATATTATAAGTGCTTAGGTGCACAAAATGATAGAATCACTTGAGTTATGCTAGTATCCATGTCTAATGTAGAATTCTAGGCATGACATTATGCATGAACATGATATGACATGAAAGGCTCTCTCCTATAAAATGATTCTAGGTTGACAGGATTTCTCACCTAAAATGAATCTAAGTTCTAGGACTCTAAGATGTGATGAGGCTTGTCGTGATTCCCCTAAATGACCTTTACATGATAGGAATATGTTGTGAATTCCCATACTCCAAATTAGTTAAGTATGGGGAGTGTGAGGTGATTACCCTTATGTATGTGTGACTCCAAAGGCTAGCAGTGATTACCCATTAGCCTTTATGTAGGACATGGAGGCTATTACCTATGATCCTTATGTGATGATGTGGAGGCGAATACCTACATTACACATTAAAATGGATATGGAGGCGAATACCTATATCACCTTAAAATAAATATGGAGGCGAATACCTATATTCCACTAATAATGAACATGGAGGCAAATACCTATGGTTCATGATATGTATGACTAGAGGTGAATACCCTTGTTTTTATGATTCCATGATATGTGTGGCTTGAGGTGACTTCCCCTGTCCTTCATGATGAACTAAACATTTATGCCTTGAGGTGAGTTCCCCCTTGCATTTATGAACATGAGCATGACTCGTTTGGGATAGTAGGTCTAGCTACCTCTCCACTTCATGCATGACTAAGAGGTGATCACCCTTGTCTTTATGATGTTAAGAGATGATGAACATGAATGATGAACCTAAGTGTCTAGCTTAGCATGGGTAGGATTATGGGGTCTTGTTCATGCATGGCACAACCTTGCCTTAAGGTGACTCGTGAGATGTTTGCTCTGATATGATGTATGTTTAGATAGGATTGTGCCATATTTGCTATCCAAGATATGATTGTCTAAGGTGGTAGTTTTGTGGTCTATATGAAGTAAGCTAATAGTAAGACCAATAGGAGGGTGAATATGAATAAGATGACTTCAAGGCTATGCTTAGTGTGAAGGGTAGTATGGGACACCTTTCATGTATTCCACAAGTGTGTCTTGAGGTTCCTTAGAAGTATAGTACCCTATTTGTAGAAAGACTTATGACTTAACTATGCATATAGACTATGATTAAGATGACCAAAAAGGGATACTTGGCTTGGGTAGTAGTATGGGATGCTATTTTTGCTTTGCACATGTATTCTTTTGAGGTTACTTTAGAATGGTGCTATTATGGTAAAGAGGACTAAGAGTCTATTATTCTTATATGTGTATGACTATGTCTCATGTTGACTTATGTTTATATGAAGCTTATGTTGGAAACTATGCTCTATGACTATGACGATTATGCTATGACTATGATGATTATGTTATGACTATGTTATTATCTCTTATGCATAAGTTTTATGTTGACTAACCATTTGAGATGCTCTTATGATGTTGTGCTAGCTTTCATACTTGGTACATTTTGTACGAATGCATATTGCCTACATTCTAATCAAATGTAGGGTTTAGGAGTTTAAGTTTCTATGAAATCTAGGTTTCCAAGGATCAAGAAGACTTGAAGATTTGGTGAGTCCTCATTGCTTCGAGGACGAACCCATATTTCCCTTATGTCATTTATTTATGTTTTAGACTTTGTACGGGCAGCATCCCAAGAGTTTTATTCAAGAATTATATTAGATGGTTTGAGAAAAGGAATTAGTAAAGCCTTCCGTTTGCTTATGAAAATGTTTTCGATTGTATGGTCTTAAAGAAGTTTTAAATTTTCCAAACTTTTCTATTACCTATGTTATGATACTAAGGGATTGTATGAGACATCTTCGGGGTCAAGTACGCCGTGTTACGCCTAGGGGGTACTCCTGGGTCGTGACAAGTTCATTGTTATGCAATAAGAGATTGTTACTAGATACCCTACCTTAACTCATGGATGAGTATCCATCTCAAACTCAACATTCATTTGTTAAGATAGCTCATAGATTCAAAGATGAGAATATCCTTTCAACTAAGAATCCCCATTTTGTGAGAAAGTCCTTTCACAACATGTCATTACCATTCATTAGTGTACAATTGCGAATAGCCTTTCAATCAACATATCATCATTAACATAATCATAGAACTTCTTTCATTATTCATTCATGAGTGTGTCTGTATGTGAGAATAACCTTTCACATATATCATCATCATCATTCATAAGTGTTAAATTGAGAATAAGCTTTCAATACTATCACAATTGCATTCTAAACATGATCATAATACTATCATTGAAATCAGACACATATACTTCACATCATGATCCTTCCTAGATCCTTCAGGAAATTACCCTCCAAGTCCATACATCAATCCCAACATAGACATCTAAGATACTACAATAGAAAAGGGAAATACCATGATTCAATAACTTATTCAATATAAACATAAATAATTCAACATACTTTCATGATCACTCAATTCCCAATCACAATTCACAACTTCGGATTTTGGGGAAAATATGGGTTCATAGAATAAATTGACCATAATTCATCAATAATTCAACAATCCATTCATAATTCATCATATAAAATCTTTTGAAAATGTTTTGGGATTGAAACCATGCATATATTGAAAACTACGGTTTTTGGGGAACTTTGGAAAGTTGAAACTATCTTTGATAGGGCTCCTTCAATGAAACTTAGACAAGGATAAAGACTACCATACCTTGTAGGGAAGAACTCCAAAAAACATGAGTGAAAATGGTGAGATCTTGAGATTGAAAGCTTGATTCCTTCACCTCCAATGGATGTATCTAAAGAGAGAACTTTTGGAAGGGAGGGAAGGTTTCTAATTTGTGTTTTGAATAAATGAATTGAAAAAGTAGTTTAATAATTTAAAACCCTTAAAATACATTAATAAATCAATAATAACCATTCACCAACTAAGCTAACTTAAAAAGAAATTTACCAAACTACCCCAACACTTTGGCCAAATTTTGCAGATTGCAGGTGCAATCCACGCCCCATGGACCTACATATTGTGGGGGCATTGACGCCCTATCCTGCATGTCCGTAGGTGGTGGATGCAACCTGTCAAATTGGGGCCTGACCCATGACCTCCACCTACGGGGCGTGGGTCCATCTACTGGCCGTAGATTTCCATCTGTAGGTAACTATATTTTGACAGCTTTTTGGGGTCTTGGGGGTTAGGCTTTAGGGTCCTCCTCAAGGACCCCTTGGGTGGTCCTTGGGGAGTTGTACCTTGATGTTTAACCCCTAAACCCCTCAACCTAAGATCGGGACAACATTCTACCACGTGAAACCCCACAACAAACTCAAAACCAAACTAGTTAGGCTTTAGTTTCACTTACTAGTTTTCCGGGTCATTACATTATCCCCCCCCCTCTTGGGAACATTCATCCTCGAATGACACGTTAAACACTTTAATGAATCAAAGACTAAAGACTAGCAGACCATCATGTATGCAACATCATAAACAATGCACAAAACTAGGAGGAAACATCCACTCCATCTCAAACATGCTCAATGCAACCCAAGAAAGTAGGAACTGAATCTACCAACTCATTATGGATGAAAACTTCAACATTTCTCTCATTGGAGGAATTACCTTCTCCAACTCCAATCATGCTCATCATAACATCATTAAGCATATTATGCAATTTCTCTTGAAAGAACTTTCATGCATGTTCAAGAATTCAACTCATGAAGCATATAATCAATTCATACTAAATGCATATCAACATGAGGAACATAATTCATAGAAACTCATTTTCTCATTTAAACATAAATTCATCAAGAACATGCATAACCTAAGGAGACCACGGAAACACATAATCACACATGACTTCAAAAGATGAAACAAGCTACAAGGAACTCTTGGTCTCAAGCTTGAATAGGAATAGAAGGAAAGAGATAAGGATATCGGAACTCTCAACACCCTTACTATTCATCACACCATTTCCTCAACATTTTCATGGAAACCACTTCGTTACTCTTCCATTTCTTAACTTGCCGGTTTAAGATCCCAACCGGTACTTCTAAACAAGGGAGGTCCTCATTAAGCAACTCTTGTTCACAAACAACCTTACCAACACCACTCAAGGTGATAATTCTAGTCAACCTAAATCATCAACATCAAGGATACCCAATGACCTTGTTATATAGGCACATTATCTCCCCCTTGGGAGTAAGCCTATACAAACTCCTTTAAGCATCACTTCTTTAAATTCTAAGGTCGGAGCAAGTCATCACTAAACGTTCACACTCATCACACAAGATGATTCTAAACCATGATAAATACACTTCTACTCTTCTTAGAATAGTCTACTCACTCCACACATCTAGGCATTACTATAACACTCTTTTTATTAAATCTATCAACATACCTCAAAACTCATCATGACTAAGGCGGGTTCTACCATCAACTGAACATAACCATAAAGCAACCCATTCATACTAAAGACAACATCTAGGCATTACTATAACACTCTTTTTATTAAATCTATCAACATACCTCAAAACTCATCATGACTAAGCCGGGTTCTACCATCAACTGAACATAACCATAAAGCAACCCATTCATACTAAAGACAACATCACAATCTATCACCTCAAATCTAACAAGTCACATAGCCATAATTGGCATCACAACCAACCTTTTTCTCCCTCGATCCTTGTAACATAAGCCCTTCAAGTGGTCATAACCTAAAGACCATAGGATAAGGAATAAGAGAGAGAACCTACAGAGTTAAACTCTATGGCACGACTCGAAGAATGAAGAAGTGAGACTTTCCTAACATCCAATAGCCTCCTATTCATAAATGTGTCACACTTCACACTATGAAAAAGACTCTACTAGATGTGGTTTAAGACATCCTAAAACCATCTAAAAACTTGTGCTCTGATACCATGTTTTTCACGACCCAGGGGTACCCCCTAGATGCAACACGACGTACAAGAATCCGCAAAGTCTCATACAAGCCTCATAGCATTCTTGAACATAAGATCTTAGGAAAATAATGCGGAATTAAAACTTTTCTTTTACAATCGAAGTCATTTTTCATAAAAAGCAAGCGGAAGTCTTTCTACACTGTCTTAAACCATCTACAATACTTTGAATAAACTTTTGGACTAAGCCCATACAAAAGCTCTAAACAAAAAGTAAAAGACATAAAGGGAAATAATGGGTTCGTCCTCGAAACAATGAGGACTTACCAAATTTTCATCTCCTTTCTCCTTAGAAACGAATCCTTCAAGTATAGAACATCAAATCTCCAAACCCTACACTATGGTAAAAAGGAGAAATATGGGTTAGCACATTAGATGTACTAAATATGATAGTCATGCAAAAACCATGCTTAAAATGGACATTTTATTTGAAATCATGCTTTCATGCCAATTTGAGAAAACGTTTATGAACATAAATATAAGAGGTATAATATACAAGCATAACCAACATAAAAGTCATTTCATCATATTAGAACATAATCAACATATAACCCATTTCATAACATTAAGCTTTCACCTCAAGTAACCCTCAGGCTATATTTTGTGCAATGTATGAATAGCGTCCCATACCACCATCCACAATAAGTACCACATCAAGGTCACCAAAAGTGAACATACCGTTCATCCTTTCCATCTTTACACAGTACTCATGCATAAGAGACATAAACATTTCATAAATCATATCAACACATTAGGACCATCACCTAGGGCAACCCTCAGTCATACTTGTGCAATGTATGAGAAGCATCTCATACTACTACTCACACTAAGTACTCCTTTGGAGCCACCATAGACAAGGAACATTGATATTCAATAAGTCATGACAAGGAAGTAACTCATGATACAATCCAAGTAAAGCATACATCATCTTATTAAGCACATAATTCAATATTCTTCATTAGCTTCATTAAGAGCACCTTCACTCATTAGACATTAAATCAACCTTCTCATTAGCATCATCATAAGAGCAAATTCATTTCATTTAACATTACATCATAAAGGAACACACAATAACCACTCTCAAAACTTACTTGTGCAATGCATGTATGGCATCCCATACTACCAGCCACACTAAGTAGTGAATTCTTGAGAAGCCATAGTTCATTAATATTATTTGTGAGGGTAAGCCTTAACCAACATAGACCATGTGAACAATTCATGGAATCCTGGTGTCACCCTCACCGGATAAGGGATTCCTACTGGCCTAAGGTAGGACCATTACTTTTAGCTTAGGTGGATCCACTAGCTAGACCTATGTGGGCACATAGTTTATGAGATATAGAGATTGTTACTAGATACCCCACCTCAACTCACGGATGAGCACCCATCTCAAGAGATTGCTACTAGATACCCCGCCTCAACTCACAGATGAGCATCCATCTCAAGCCCTATCTACTCAGTGCTTAGCATTATTCCCCACGAAATACTTAACATTCATTACATTAGTTCATTGTTATGGGATAAGAGATTGTTACTAGATACCCCGCCTCAACTCATGGATGAGTATCCATCTCAAACCCAACATTCATTCTTTAAGATAGTGCATAGATTCAAAGATGAGAATTGCCTTTCAACTAAGAATCCCCATATTGTGAGAAAGTCCTTGCACAACATGTCATTACCATTCATTAGTGTACAATTTAGAATAGACTTTTAATCAACACATAATCATTAACATAATCATAGAACTTCATTCTTTATTCATTCACGAGTGTGTGTATGTGAGAATAACGTTTCACATATATCATCATCAGTCATAAGTGTTAAATTGAGAATAAGCTTTCAATACTAACATAATTGCATTCTAAACATGATCATAATACATCATTGAAATCACACACATATACTTCACATCATGATCCTTCATAGATCCTTCATGAAATTACCCTCCAAGGTTATACATTAATCACAACTCAAACATCTAAGATACTATAATAGATAAGGGAATTACCATGATTAAATAACTAATGCAATATAAAAAAAACAATTCAACATACTTTCATGGTCAATCAATTCCCAATCACAATTCACAACTTTTGATTTTGAGGAAAACATGGGTTCATAGAAGAAATTGACCAAAATTCATCCATAATTCAACAATCCATTCATAATTCATCATATAAAACCTTTTGAAAAGGTTTTGGAATTGAACGGATGCATAGATTGAAAATTAGGATTTTTGGGAAACTTTCGAAACATGAAATCATCTTTGATAGGGCTCCTTGAATGAAACATAGACAAGGATTAAGACTACCATACCTTTTAAGGAATAACTCCACAAAACTTGAGTGAGAATGGTAAGATTTTGAGCTTGAAAGATTGAATCCTTCACCTCCAATGGAGGTTTATAGAGAGAAAACTTTTGGAGGGGAGGGAAGGTTTCTAATTTATGTTTTGAATAAGAAAATTGAAAAAGGATTTAAATACCCTAAAACCCCTTAAAATACATTAATAAAACAATAATAACCATCCCCCAACTAAACTAACTTAAAAAGGATTTTACTAAACTACCCCAACAGTTTGGCCAAATTGGGCAGATTGTAGGTGTATTCCACGCCCCATGGACCTATGGACTGTGGGTGCATTGACGCCCAGCCCTGAAGATCCCTAGCTGGTGTCTGCACCTTGTCAAATTGGGTCCTGACCTACGACCCACCTACGGGGTGTGGGTCCATCTACTAGCCGTAGATGGCCATCTGTAGGTTACTATATTTTGACAGCTTTTTGGTTTCTAGGGGTCGTGGGGGTTAGGATTTAGGGTCATCCTCAAGAATCCCTTGGTTGGTCCTTGGGGAGTTGTACATTGACGTTTAACTCCAAAACCCCTCAACCTAAACTCGAGACAACATTCTACCACATGAAACCCCACAAAAAACTCAAACCCAAACTCGTTAGGCTCTAGTTTCACTTACTAGTTTTCCGGGTCGTTACACCTATGTGGCGTGAGTCCATCCACTGCTCGTGGGTGCCCATTTCGTGGGTGTCTGCCATCAGGAAGCTTTTTGGCTGCAAACCAAAGCCCTCCTCAAGGACCCTTGGATGGTGCTTGGGGGGTCATGCCTTGACATTTAGGTCCTAACACACCTGTACCAACTTAGGGAGGTTATTTTAAGACTCTATTATTTATGTTCAACCCCATTTAGGCTAATAGTTTACATATTAGGCTCAAGCTTAGTTCATTAGTTTTCTGGAGTGTTACAATAATAAGGAGGTAACTTTTAATATTTGTAGGTCTATGAAGCAGGAAAGCGATCTCAAGTAGGTATCAGTGGTGAATCATATTGTGGAGCGAGGTTTTGAATTATCTATTGAAGAAAGGTTGGGTGTTGATGAAGTGGCAACGGTAATGATGAATTTTGATTGTGATGGTATTGAAGACAATGATGAATTAGTTGCCGCGCTATATAGGTTCGAATGTCATTCCAAACTAAAAAGATTGGAGTTAGATATGAAGAATCGCGACTCTTTACCCGAAAAAACATTTGTGGAAGAGACTCCAAAACTGGAACGCAAGGCTCTACCATCTCATTTGAGGTATGTATTCTTGGGAAAGATGGCACTTTACCGATAATATTTGCTGGTAATTTGAGTGGGGAACAAGTAGAGGCATTGGTTTCTGTGTTGAAGAGGTTCAAGCGGGCTATTAGATGGACTATTGCGGATATTATTAGGATTCCTCCTGGTATTTGTTCTTATAAAATCCAACTCATGCCGGATAGCAAGCCAAGTATTGATCCCCAAAGGTGACTTAATCCACCTATGCAAGAGGTAGTGAAAAGGGAAACTATCAAATGGTTGGATGCTGGAGTCATATACCCCATTGCAGATAGTAGCTGGGTCTGTCCTATTCAATGTGTGCCTAAGAAAAGTGGGATTACTGTTGTTCCTAATGAGAAAAATGAGCTCGTCCCAATGTGGCCAGTGACTTTATGAAGGGTACGCATGGACTACCGCAATCTAAATGCCTGGATAGAAAAATATCACTACTCATGTCGTTCATGGACCAAATGCTAGATCATCTTGTTGGTAAGAGCGGGTATTGCTTTCTAGATGGGTATTCGGGCTACAATCAAATCTCGATAGCTCGAGAAGATCAAGAGAAAACTACCTTCACTTGTCCATATGGGACCTTCGCCTTCAAAAGGATGGCATTTGGGTTGTATAATGATCCAGCAACTTTACAGAGGTGTATGATGTCGATATTTTTAGATATGGTGGAGGGCACAATTGATGTATTTATGGATGATTTATCTATGGTAGGTGACTCATTTGATGGTTGTGTGATGCATCTAGCCGAGGTAATGAAACGATGTAAAGAGTTCAATCTTGTGCTCAATTGGGAAAAGTGTCACTTCATGGTGAAATAAGGTATAGTTCTGGGTTATCGCAATTTTGAGAAAGGTATTGAGGTTGATAGAGACAAAGTTGAGGTAATAGAAAAGCTTACACCAGCTATCTCTGTTAAAGGTGTTAGATGTTTTCTTGGCATGTAGGTTTTTACCAGAGGTTTATTAAAGATTTCTTTAAAATTGCACACCCATTGGGAAAACTACTTGAAAAAGAGTGTAAGTTTGATTTAGATGATGCTTGTCTTAGAGCATTTGGAGAGTTAAAACCAAGGTTAGTATCAACACCTATCATTATTTCCCCGGATTGGGGGCAACTGTTTAAAGTGATGTGTGATGCTAGTGGGGTGACGCTTGGTGTTGTATTGGGACAGAGGCGAGAAAAGATTCTTCATCCAATTTACTATACCATCAAAGCTCTGAATGTGGCTTAAAATAATTATACTATGACTGAACAAGAACTCCTTGCTGTGGTTTTTGCATTCGTGAAATTTCGTTGTTACATGCTTGGTACTAAGGTCATAGTGCATACTGACCATTCTGTAGTGAGGCATCTGATGCCTAAAAAGGATGCAAAACCAAGGTAGATTAGATGGGTATTATTGCTGCAAGAGTTCAATTTTCTGGTGAAGGATAGAAAGGGGACATATAATCAGGTTGCCGACCATTTGTCCAGATTAGAGCAGGAAACTCTGCTCAAGTTAGGAGATGGGGCTGATATTAATGATGCATTCCCAGACGAACCAGTATTGGCTGCTTCTTATGATCTTATCCCTTGGGTCGCAAAATTTGCAAACTGCTTGGCAAGCGATTTGGGTCCATCAGATTTGTCATTTCACTAAAGGAAAAAGTTTATGCATGATGTGAATAAGTTCTTTTGGTATGATCCTTACTTGTTTCGTATTTGTGCTGATGGGATTATTGGTCGTTGTGTGCCCGTGGTTGAGATAAGGAGTATACTAGGGGTGTGTCATTCATCGACTGTTAGTGGGCACCGTAGTGGTATTTGGCCTGCTCATAAAATTTTGCAGTGTGGGTATTACTGGCCTACCATCCACCAAATGCTCATGATTTTGCCATTTCTTGTGACCGTTAACAAAGAGAAGGAGGAATTTAAGAGAAGCAAGAGCTACCTATGAATACGATATTGGTGATTGAGTTATTTGATGTCTGGGGCCTTGACTTCATGGGTTCATTTGTATGTTAACATAGGATGAAGTATATTCTTGATGCGGTTGACTATGTATCAAAATTGGTGGAAGCAATAGCCCGTTTAAACAATGACGGAAAGAGTGTCACCGCATTGTTGAAAAGGAGTATCTTCTCCAGATTCGGTACACCTAGGGAGATTATCAATGATGTAGGTTCTCACCTTTGTAATAAGTTGTTCAAGGCGTTGCTAGAGAAATATGTTCGGCACAATGTAGCTAGTCCTTACCATCCGCAATCTAGTGGGCAAGTTGAGGTGTCAAACAAAGAGATAAAGCAAATCCTTGCAAAGACAGACATATTGGTTAAGAAGGCTTGTTGATGCTCTATTGGCCTATGACACCGCATTCAAGACTCCCATAGGTATGTCCCCCTACCAACTTGTATATGGGAAGTCATGCAATTTGCCGGTAGAGCTAGAGCATAAGGCAATGTGGGAGCTAATGAGGTTGAATTCGTATTGGGGCACCGCATCGAGTCAAAGACTGAATTACATGAATGAGCTTGATGAGTTTCTCCTAAAAGCATATGAAAGTTCAGCCTTGTTCAAGGAGAAGATGAAGAAGTATCATGATCAAAAGATTGAAAAGCGTGAATTTGTTATGGGTGATCTACTGGTTTTATTTAACTCAAGGTTGCGCTTGTTTCCTGGCAAGCTCAAGTCGAAGTAGACCGGGCCATTCAGAATCACGCAAGTATTTCCACTTGCAGTGGTCGAGCTTGAGAACAAGAAGGGAACGAGGTTCAAATTGAACGGGCAGAGGATCAAGTTCTACGTGGGGAAATCAGAGAGTGTGCAAGAAGTGATTGAGGTATATTATGTTGATGAAGTTTGAGTAATCAAGGTGTCTGCGTCGTGCTGCGATGTTAAATCAAGCGTTGCTCGGGAGGCAACCTAAGATGTACAATCTAGCCAACTATAGGTTTTACTTTTGGATATAAGAATTTTCTGCTTTCTTTTTGATATTTTGTAGCTCTTTAGATTAGTGTTTATTTTTATGTTTTAGTGTTGGCTAGATATAGAATAGGGTCCGTGTCTAAGAAGTGTCGAGAATATTTAAAAAGAAAGTCCGAACAGTTGCTATGAGTGCAAGGACGAAAAGGCAAAAGATACAGAAAATAGTTGTGCAATGGTCTATGGACACCATCGACGGTCTGTTGGTCAAACCACAGACCCTGGATGTCGTTTGTAGATCCCATGTAAGTCTTCTTATTTTTTTCCAAGTGTCAGAGTAACCTATAGACCATACCTACGGTCCGTAGGTCGACCCATGGACCATCGACGGGTCTCGTGGGTCCAAAGTTAGGGCTCTGCCTGATCGACCACAACCCCAATTAATATAACCCTTCACTTTCAAAAACATCCCCCACTTCCAAAATTGCCTCCCAACCATTTTTCAACCCTCAGAATACCAATATTCTTAAATAAATTCTCCCAAATATCTCCCAAATCAATTGCCCACATCCCATACAATCACTCTTCTCACCCATATCTCCCTTTTCTCTCCCTTATCACTCCCATCTTCTTCCCCAAGCGATTCCACGGTTTGGGTTTGGTGTCCATGTTGTTCTAGGAATTATTGCAGTCGATCACACACTAACCATTGTTGATTGCTAGTAAGGCAAGTTGATATCACCCAAACTTTGAACATTTCATAGTTTCATATTGAAATCACAACAATGAACATGACCTTAGGTTGTAAATCAAGTGTTTAAATAATTTGTACCTAGAAACACCCTTGGATTGACAGTATGTGAGTGTGTTTGTAAAATCAAACAAATAAGTAGGTTGTTAGGTCTAATCGAAAGTTTTAACTTAGGGTTTCATTGTGTTGTTTGTGTTAAAAGTTAAATCGTGTGTAAATTGAAACCCTTGGGATGATAAACTACCGAATAATGTGTTGAAATGAATGTTTAGACTTAAATTGAGTTACTACTTGATGAAATTGTGTATTGAGTCTAAATTGAGGAAAAACCTGGCACGAAACTGAACCACGACTTTAACCCATGGACTGTAGGTTCATCAACGGAACGTAGGCTGAGGTCCATGGACTAGTGGTACACACAAAATTGCTTAAGTATAGAACAACGTGTGGACAATGGTCTGCCGTTCAATCGATGGACCATTTTGAACATTCGTAGTTCCACCATCTAAGACCCAAAAATGGGACCTCTAACCTACAAAGAGGACCCACGGACCGTCATTCCATCGACAGACCATAGGTACCCACCGTGGGTCAACAATTCAGCTACTGTCCAAAAAAAATTTAGTTTTTGTTTGGGTCTGATTCTTGTTCTAAAATTTTTCCATGTGTTTTATTGTCTTATTTTGGTACTAACAACTCTTTCGCAGGTACAATGTCTCCGAAGTAAGCTCCTACCTACGCACGAGGGGGCAAGTCAAAATCAGTCGCCCCTTTAAGACGCATAATAGAAGCGGACAGTGATATAAAGTACATCCCGCCTGCCAATAGGGTCTCTCCCACCGCCCCTCACGCTATAGGAACAGAGCCAAGCAGATTAGCTCCGACGAGGTCACTGCCCCCCACTGTTAGAAAGGGGCCATACAAATCCGAGCGCAAGATGGCTCAAAGTCACAGTCCGACTCTAGTCCTAGCGAAAGAACCGCTTCTTCTTCTAAGGCCGATAGCTAAGGCGATAGTGCAGTACCTACCATAGTTGAGCCTCATCCTAGGTCCGATGAGTCGAACATATGGTGTTTCCCTAGCCAGCATCAGATATATAAGAATGGCACTATGTTGAATGAGCATCAGTGGCTGACTCGGGCCTACGGTCTGTCCTGCACGTCCGTCATTGATGATCTCAAAGTTGAAGTTTCCAGTACCTGATGAAAGTTTTTTAAGTGTTGGGCCACTGAAGGAACCTACAGACCGTAGGTCGACCCACGGTCCGTAGGTCGAAACATTGTTTGGAACTGCATCCTGCCAATTATTTCCTTATTTTGTTTTTTTGTTTTATTTAGGATTTTTTTCTATTAATAGGAGTTATAAACCTCATTTTGGAGGTTAGACGTTATTGTAAACTCTTAGATTTGGTGGTTTTGGGAATTAATTTGCAAACTTTGGCAATTTGATTTTCGGATTTCATTTTTTAAGATTTTCACTTTGAAATTAAATTAAAGATTTTGGGTTTCTTTTATTCTAATTGTAAGTTCATGAATTCTTTTTTCTTAATTATGAATTGTGAACTCTCAAGCATGAGTAGCTAAATCCACAACTAGGGTTGTGGAAACCATGAACAATTAACAAAGTATGAATAATAATTAAGCAATTCTTGAATAGTGTTTATGCATGTATTGTTAATTCGTTCGCTTAGAAGTGTTTTTAACGAATGTTCGCGTTAGAACTTGCCTTGTTGCTCATTAATGCACCAAAGAGGTAGTTAATGAGAAAAGAATTAACAACAGAGATTTAGTGGATGCTATCCAATAGTCTAATGTCAATTGAAGCGAGGGTGGAAACTAAGCCATACATTGATGTGATGTTTAATCTGGGGTAAAGGTAACGGTTTGTTAAGCACACACCCGTAGCTGGACCAAGGTGCGAGGTGAAATTCCCTACTTGGAGGACCAATCACTTAGGGATACCTAACTTACCAAATTTGCATGTAAAACACTAGGAAAAGATTACTATTTTTAGGATTACTGCGTTAATAGCTTGTGGGGAACACATAAACCCTAATTTCGCTCTCATATTGATAACTCAAAGTTTAAATCTTTCATACCGGTTACTTAATCAACTATCTGTTGCTTGGTTACAAAAACCCCCCTTTATTTACTTGTCTCAGAAATAGTTTGACTAAACGAATATAATAGTGACTTAAGTTTACGTCTGAACCATATTCCTCGTGGGATCGATCTCAACCTACAAGTTGGGTTCTTTATTTGTCAATGCTCGCTTATACTTTTGTAGGGAGGTGTAATTTGAGCACATTATCTATGTAGGATCCTTATTCCTCCGACTCCTCTTGATTTTCTAGTAAAGACAGTGGTCCCAGCACCACCAGTACAACGTCGTCCTCCCCGGTACCTCAACCGACTAAAGGTTGAGGGTTTTAGAACCATTTTAGAGGAAAATAGACTATCTACCGATGGTGTAGTGGACATATATTAAGATGTGAGGGACACTCTCAGATTCCATAGATTCAAGGTTTTCACCTATCCCCGGTACCTCAATCCACTAGAGGTTGAGGGTTTTAGAACCATTTTAGAGGAAAATAGACTATCTACCGATGGTGTAGTGGACATATATTCAGAGGTGTGGGAAACTCTCAGATTCCATAGATTCGAGGTTTTCACCTATCCCCGTGGCCCATACCTTCCTACTTGGGTCTGGGAATTCTACTCAACCAACAACGATTTGGTGCCGAAGGGGAGAAGAAGTCTAGTGCCTCAAGATGGTGGATTTTGTCTGAGGTAAGAAGGTAAAATGCAACAGTGATGACATAAATGTTGTATTTAGGCGCTCTTCCGACTTTATGCATGACTACAAGAGCATGATCCAGACACAGACTCATGATGAATTAAAAGGTTGGATGGCCCCCCTTCTCTCCAATATCACCCCGAGGTGGATTGAAGCAGGTGCAAATATCGAGAAAAAGGACCTGAACATTGCCGACAGATATTGGTTCAGGTTCATCAATAGTACCATCATACCATCACAGAATGAGTCTATTTTCTGCCACACGAAGGCAGCTTGTCTTGGTTCCATCATAGCTAAGAAGAGGTTGAATTTGATATTGATTATTGAGCAGGAGATGGCCATGAAGGCCAAGCAGAGCCATACTTCACTGTCATTTTTAGTGTTGATCATCGAGTTGTGCCGACAAGCACATTTTCAGAGAGATGAGCAGAGGGATATCCAGGTGACACCCACCTCTTCTACCGTTATTCGACATATTATGGCCGAGTAGATGAGTGATGAGCTTGACAGAAGGAGGGCTACCCCGGTGGACACATCCTAGATGTTTATATTGACATGTTATCTATAGAGACAGTCCTACCCCGTCAGGCTAGTGGGCCATCATGTACATTTGTACCTCTGTCTTTTGAGACTCCTATCTTATTTGTTGCACCCTCTCCCCTTAGATCTTATGTTGCTACTTCTTCTACCTCCTGACCCCCTATCACCTTGGAAATGCTTTATAGGATAGGCCATTTGGCCCAATCTGCTTATGTGCGTGCCTCCTGGGTAGAGGCCACTATTTTTTGATGATAGAGAGGGAGATAGCTGATGTATTTGCCCCACTTAGGGCTGAGATGAGGGATCACAAGTCGTCTTTAGATGCCTTGACAGTGAGAGAGGAGGAGTGTGAGAAGGGCTAGGGATCCACTGATGTTGTGAAGTCCTTAAAGGCCGACATTACTGAGTTAAAAAAGGATGTGGACCATATGAATTCCAGGGATTTTACTTCGCTACTTGGGACTATAGAGATCCCAGATGTCTCAAGCACATATATTCCAGCTTATTCTGATGTGCCTCCGTCTACCACCAGAGATGAGGTTACTGAGACTTATGAGGAGCACCTTGGTATTATTGAGGAGACAACCAACGATGATCTGGTTTACTTGGAGGGTTCCATATTTGAGATTGCTAGGCAAACATCACTTCAAGATACTTCTATGGTAGGCTCCAGTGGAGCTAAGGATGCTGAGACACTGGGCACTCATTCCCTAACAGAGGGAGATGTTGATATCTAGACTTCACCCTGGCCTAGACTAGTAGTATGATTTTGTTACCACATTCTCTATTACTTTTAAAATTGTTTTTATTTTTAGTTGCATATGAGGACAACTGCATATTTTGTTGGTGAGATGAGGTATTTTCATACCTAGCTCGTGTGGGCTATTTTGTGAATATTATTTTGATCTTAATTATGATTGTGTTTTCTGAATATTGGAGCTTATTGGATATTATATATATATCTTTGTTGTTGAACCGTGGTTGTTGATAAATTGTTGCCTATTGTTTGATATGAAAATGGTTATGGAAGAAGATTAAAAAAATTTCCATCTCTTTTGTGTGTGAATGTGGTTTTTCTTGTGCAAATTTGAGTGTCGGTTCTGGTCAATACCGATGAATTGAATAGTGCTCTAAATTGAACAAAATGAATATGCGGCTACAATGAGGCAAACTAAATTACATAGGCAATATATGCACTTTGAGAATTTCATTGTGACTAGCCGATTGTCTATTAAGTCTCTTGTGATAAACATTGCACGCTAGCTAGAAAGTGTGGAGTCCTATTTTATAATGTTATCAATGTCTTTTGTGGTGAGGTTGTCCCTTGAACATTGTGCTTAATGACACCTATAATTTTTCTTCTTTGGTCCGATTAATTGAGTGTAGCAAGCAATTGCAATGATCTTAGGCAAGAATTTTGAAGAGTGAACCAACTTGACAATATACCTCTTTGTGGAAAACCTTGTGAGATGTGTGAACCTTGCTTGTCATCTTTTGAGAATATCCTTTTCTTAGAAGAAACTTGAACAACATTGACCTCTTTATCCCATCACCCATAACCTTTATGAAGTATTGGTCTGTTTGAATAGTCAACTTAGGCCCAAAGCCTAAGTTGGGGGTGTGCTGAAAAAGAATGAAACTCAAGAAGTTTAAAGATTCCCCCTTTGAAGGATTGTTTGAAAGATGGAATCCCTCCATATAAAAAAAGAAAGAAAGAAAAGAAAAGAAGAAAATTTGTGAAATAAAGTGTGAAAAAAATGAATAATGATGGGGTATCCGGTGATTCATGTTTAGTGTAATAATGGGGTGTAGTTTGAACATGTTTGAATGTAAAAGAGAAGGAGAAAGAGTAATTTTCAAGCCATACTTCATGAAGACAGAAGCCACTAAGCCTAAATGACCATACCTTTACACTAAACCATGTTACAGTCCTTAAAAAGACATTTGTGATGTTAAGTGTGTTGAAACAAATGTTGATTAGAAAATAAGTGCAAGCCGATGGTTGGAGACATGCATGTGTTAATCTTTGTGAGTGTGAGAGTTGTATGTGATTCCGGGACTTCAAATTTTTGAGAAATTTTGTGTGAATATGAAATCATCTTTGTTGTGAGGACATTTGAATACCTTTGTTGATCATGAACCTGCATTTGAAGAAAGCACTGTGAGCTTGAGTACACTTGATAATGGTTAGTAACAATATGAATCTTCGAGTGCACATTTGACCATTGTATGTGTAGTTTGAACCTTTCGTGTGCATTTATGTTGAGTCTTAAGCAACACTATTGGTAGACATCCTTATTGAACTGATTGATCTTGAGTTTTTACTTGAGAACAAGTAAAAGTTTAAGTTGGGGTTTTGATGAGTCTGAGATTTTGACTCATTTCGGGCTTTGTTTTAATAGTTTTAATGTCCTCGAATGCCTAATTTATGATCTAAACTAATGTTAAAGGGTTTATTTGGAGCATTTAAGGCTAAGGAGCAAGGCCAGGACACTACTGGGAAAAAAGGAGTAAACAAGTTGAGGAAGTGAAGAAAAGGGATCATGGTGCCGAGTGGCTCTTTAGCTCGCCTAAAGTTCCACCATGCCAGCTCTAGTGAAAAACCAACTTGGCGACAAAAATGGGCAGTAGGCGGATTGCCGACCCACTCCACGATGGCAACCTTGATCGCCTAAAGTTACAGAACCTTGAAGATAAATGACCAATGTAGACCCGGCGATGGAAGGGAGCAAAAGGCGGATCGCCGACCTGTTTAGTGAGGTTCAACTTACCTCGCCTAAAGGTTTATTGGGCCAAAAATTAGGCAACTATAAATTGAAGTTCCAAATGAAATTTGAGGAAGAATTCCACTTCCCTGATAGTTCGCATTCTAGAGTTAGAGTTTTCTCTTAGTTTTTGAGTTCCATTGTAGTCTTTGAAGCTTTTGAGGCTCAAACTTGAAGATTTGCAAGTGGGTTTTTGAATTTATTCAATTTGGACCATTGTAAAGACTTGAGAACCATTACCTAGATCATGGCAAATGCATTTGGTAATCGTTTTTCTATTTTTATGATGTGTATCTAAAACCCCAGATCTTGGGGTGTGATCATGTGATTATTTGTCTAATTTGCTTACGGGTATTGTTGTTTAATGATTATTTTGTTGTTTTAATGTGGCTTTAATCATTAGCTGTATTTTAATTTATGGATTTTAGTTGCTAATGCAATTCTAGCATAGAATACTTGGCTTACTTGAGAGAGAGGTTTTGGAACCAAAGCATTTGATTAATGATTGTAGGTATTGGGTTAATGTGGGTTCAACTCGAGAGAGTTAATCATAAACCCAATTCTACCTATCTAGCTCGAGAGAGTGGATACATTAAGGTTGTGGGTTGTTTATCTTGACAAGCTTGTCGATGTTCAAGAGAAATAGCCTGAATTGTAATAGTTGTTCGAGAGAAAACTATTGCACTTATTGCCCTTCCTACCTATTATGATTCATAAAATTATTGTTAAATTTCAATAACCCATTTAGTATAATTAGTTGAAAATCTATCACATTCAGAGAACTCCTCTTAATATTATTGTTTCCCATTTTTTCACACTTGTTTTGACTCTTAATTGCCAACAAAAACCCCCCATCTGACATTCGTTGTCACCTCCTTAGACTTGTTTGAATGTTTTCGATAATTTCTATTCCTATAACCGGTTAGACCACATTTGTACTTCGTAATTGAATTCCAGCACGTACCGCTCCCTGTGGGTTCGACCCCAAGTCTTCGTTGGGTTTTATACTAGATAACGATCGTCTTAACACCTAGAATTTGAAGTGGTGTATTATGAGCGTTAATTAGTCTGCTTGGTCAATTGCATGTCCCCTTTTAGCTTGATTTAAATGTATTATGCATAGCTATCATACTTGGTACATTGTTTGTACTAATATGCTCTTGCCTACATTTCCCCAAATTGGGTCCGATAGTCATGTTTCTCAGTTTTGTGGGTAGTTGTTGATTACAAAGTTCTTGAATTTCATGAGTCTTTATGCTTCAAGTTTGGATTTTCATTGTTTCAGTTTACTTTTTATATTTCCAGTTTTGGACATTATGTATGGGCAAGGCCCAATTTCATTCGATTATATTAGATGGCTATTGAGACAGGTGTTTTAGACTTCTGCTTTTCTTATTTAAAATTATTGGACTTGGACTATTTTTTTAGTTATATTGTTCTTTTTCTTATGTTATGAATGCTAAGTGGATTGTATGGGGACTTTCGGGGTCCTATAACCATGTTACACCTAGGGGTACCCTGGGTTATGACAAACTTGGTGATCAAAGCACAACGTTTCGAATGGTCCTGGGATGTCTCATAAGCCTCGTCGAGTAGAGTTTTGTTCATGAGTGTGAAGCGCCCCACATTAATGTATGAGAGGCTACAAGATGATTAGGAAACTCCACTTCATTCATTACTCTAAATTCGTGCGATAGAGTTTAACTCTATAAGGTCTCTCTCCTAATCCTTATCTGATGCTCTATAGGAAATGTCTACTCGGAGAGCTTATGCTAGAAGGAATGTGAGAGGGAATGCAGAACAAGAAGCTCCTCCCCAAGATGCACAAGTTCCGATCGATATTTTGGCCAAACAAGTGACTAATGCAGAGTTTAGGGCTGCTTTTCAAGTTTTGGCTAAAGCCGTGATGGCCCAAGCAAATAGGGAGGTTGCGGTTCCCGTAAACCCAAATGTGGGTACGGAGAAATCTAGAGTGAGGGACTTAACTAGGATGAATCCTCCCGAGTTTTATGATTCTAAGCCTGAGGAAGATCCTCAAGAGTTCATTAATAAGGTCTAGAAATTTTTGATGATCATGGGAGTGATGCCGATGGAAAAGCCGGTGTTGGCCGCTTATCAACTATAAGTTGTGGCTCAAATTTTGTTCAACCAATGGAATGAATGGAGACCGGATGATGCGGATCCTCTTGATTGGGAAAAGTTTAATGCTGCTTTCCTTGACATGTTCTTTCCCCTTGAGATGAGGGAGGCCAAGGTACTTGAATTCATTAACTTTCAATATGGGAGGATTAGTATGAGGGAATACGCTCTAAAGTTTACACAATTGACTAAATATTCTACAAAAATGGTTTCCAATTCAAGGGCAAGGATGAGTAAGTTCTTTTCGGGTGTGTCCGAAATGGTGGCTTAAGAGAGTCGTACCGCTATGCTCATTAATGACATGGAAGGAAGCACATGGTCGTTCTAGGTTTCGACAATAGTTTTCCAGTGAAGGTTTCTCCAATTTTCCTCCTAAGCTCAACAAAGATAAGGTGTGTAACCCTAAACCTTAAGGAGGGAATGGTAGTGGATCTTCATTGCCCATGTCTACTTGTACTAGGTGTGGAAGAAAGAACGAGGATAAGTGCCTAGCTGGCACGGATGGTTGCTTCAGTTTTGGTAAGAGTGGTCATAAAATGAGGGAGTTCCCAATGCTTACTGATTAACGTTTCAAGGACACTTCATCAATTTCTAAGTGTAAACGATTGCTAGTCAGTATAAAACATAAGTAAATGAGTTTGGGTCAAATTCTACAGGGAGCGGTACGTGTTTAAGATTCAATAGGAAAGTACGAATATGATCAAGTAAGTCAGAGGAATAGACATTATCGCATAAAAACATAATTCAAATCAGGGGGTGATACGAATGTCAAATAAGGGGTTTTTGGTTTCCATTATCAACTACAACAACATCAAACAATACAAAATAACAATAATGAGATGGGTTCATGGGATGTGACTTGATTATAGGCTAATGTAGACAAATGGGTAATTGTAACTATTATAAAATAGCTAGATATTAGTGAGTAAGCTAGACTATAGAGGAGGTAAAGTTTCTATCGAAAAATTTACCCTGAATCAACTCGATTTCTATCGAACATCAACAAGCATGCAAAATAAGAACAGCCTGCACTTTAGTCCACTCACTCTCTCGAGTTGAATGTTTGAAAAATAGTTTAGGATTCACTCTCTTGAGCTGAACCCATGACAATCCAATACCCACAGACCATTAATCAATAATCTTGGTTTTGAAACCTCTCTCTCTCGCAAGCCAAAAACACAAAGGTAGAACTGCATTTGAAACTACAATTCCCTAAATTAAACCACAATTAATTATTGAACTCACTTCTAAATAGCATTTAAACTAATAATTAGCAATACCCATAAACTAAATCAGCCCATAATCACATAATCACACTCCAAAAATTGGGGTTTTAGCTAGACATCATAAAAGATAAAAATTGTTACCGAATTGAGTTTGCATAAACTTGGTAAGATTAATTTCATCCTTACAATGCTCCAAATCGAAGAATCTCAAAGACCCACTTCCGATTTCTCAAAATTGAAAAACTTCAATTCTCCAAAGCTTAGGATAAACTAGAGAAAACTTGTTTCAATACTCAGAGTTCAAACTGAAAAAATATATTTGCTAAAAATGATAATTGATACTAAACTAAATGTTCAAAACTGTATTTATAGTCGCCAAAAATGTGTTGGGAAGAGCCATTCGGCACAGTAAGTTCGGCTCGGCGATCCGCCCTTTGGTCAGTTCCAGAGCCCTTCCTGCCTTGGCCTTCAACATTCCTCAAGTTCTGTAACTTTGGGCGATCTAATCACTACATCTCAGCACCACTCGGCGATATACCGACTTCTCCTTTCTCTCGCCAACATGATTTTCTCCTTCAGGGCTTGGCACACTGGAACTTTAGGCGGTGAAGAGGCCGTTCGGCGACTCGCCAAGTGGACTTAGCGATCACCAGGCATACTTTTCTTCATTCTTTCAGCTCGCTTTGTTCTTTTTTGCAAATTAGTGTCCTTGCTTTGTTCCTCAATCCAAATACCTAGAAATCAAGGGTTTTACATTAGTTATTGGCACAAAATAAGCATTTGAGGACACTTAATCATTGAAAATAAAGCCCTAATAAGTCGAAATCTTAGATTCATCAACACCCCAACTTAAACATTTTCTTGTCCTCATGTAAAACCCAAGTTTAGTAGTTCAAAGAGGATGTCTCAAATAGTTCTACATAAGATTCAATCATGAATGCACACAACAAGACTCAACTTGCTCATGCAAAGATCAATTGTGCACTCAAAGATTCAAGGTGTGACTAACCATTATCAATGATTCTCAAATTCACAATACTTTCTTCAAATGCAAGTTCAAGTTCAATCAAAGGTACTCAAATGCCCTCACACAAAGAATAATTCCATATTCACACATAATGGTTCAACACTTTATAGCTTCGAAATCACATACAACTCTCACACTAAAAAAGATGAAGACATGCATGACTTTACCCATAGGTTTGCCCTTATTTTCCAACCAACATTTGTTTCTGATCACTCAAGATCACAAAGGTCTTTTCAAGTCTTGTAACGGGGCTGAGTGCAAACGTATGGTCATTTAGGCTCAGTGGCTGCTATCCTCATGAAACTTGGTATGAACATCACTTCCTTTTCTTTTCTTCATCATTCTTATTCATGATCAAAATTCACCCCCTTATTCACTTTCCATGGAATGTTGGAAACCCCATATCTTTTGGAACTTTCACAACCCTATTTCACAACTTTTTTGTTCTTTTTTTTTTTGTTTCCTTCTTTTATTTTACTCTCTTTTTTTTGTATGGAGAGTTCCAGTTTTTTTAAATCCATGGGTAAAGGGGGATTTCTTCACACTTCTTGTTTTATCTTCTCTTTTCACCATACCCCCAACTTAGGATTTTGGCCTGAGTTGGCTATCAAACCAAATTACGTTTCATGAGGATTATGGGTGAAAGGATAAAGAAAGGTCACAATTGCTCAAATTTCTTCCAAGAAAAGGGTAAGGCTCAAAGGGTGTTCAAGCAAAGTTCACACACTCACAAGGCAGGCCACAAAGAGGTATAATGTCAAATTGTTTCACTCTTTAAAATCTTTGCCTAAGATCATTTCAAGAGCTTCGATCACTTAGTCAACCAGAACAACGGGGAAAATTCTAAATGTCCTCACACATGGTGCACGGTAAGCTCATCACACAAGGCATTGACACCAATATCAAACAAGAATCCACACTTTCGCTAGTGTGCAATGTTTATTATAAGAGACTCAATTCGATAACCAGCTAGTCACAACGAGATAGAAAAAGTTCACATATTGCCTATGCAACTTCATTTGGCCTGATTATAGCCACACATTCATTTTTGTTCGATTGAGAGCACTATTTAAGTCATAGGTTTTGATCATGACTGACACTCAAATTTGTACAAGAAAAGCCACAATTAAATACACAAGAGGTGGCAATTTTTTTTAGAAGGGTCCAAATATCACTTACATTCAAAATAAAGAGCCACAAGCTCAAACATCCATAAAAAAGTGCCAAAATACAAACAAAACCCAATTTATAATAAAACAAATCACAAGAGGTAGGTATGGAAATACCTCACCCCACCACAAATAAAAAACAATTTGTCCTCAAATGTGATATACCTTGAGTTTACTATATTTTTAATACATTTCACTTAAGAGTTATGTGTTTCTAGGGCCATATTGTATTATAATTAATGTTTTTGTGTTATATTTGTAGGAAATAGGCTTGGACGAGGTTGAAAAAGATTACACCCAAAAATCTGCAGAAGAAGCCACCTACGGAAGTGACCTACGGATCGTAGGTCCAATCACACTCCGTAGGTGGGTGGTGTAGATGGAGCCTCAGGGAAGTCTTTACCAAGTGTGGAACTATGAAAGCCATTGATGAAACTTAGATCGACCCACGGGCCGTCCTGCACCTCCGCCGTTTGTATCAGAGATTTTTAGTTCCAGTACTTGAGGAAAAGTTCTAAGTTTGGAGCCACAGAAGGGGACCCATAGACCGTAGGTCAACTTATGGTCCGTACTGCAGGTGTCCATCATTTGCATCTGAAAGTTGAAAGGTCCAGCTGCTGATAAAAAATCTAAGTCTTGAGCTATGGAAGGGACCTACGGACCGTAGGTCGATCCACGGTTTGTAGGTCAGTCTCGTCGATTGAAGCCGCATCCAGCAGTTTATTTCCTTATTTCGTTTCCTTTTTATTTAGGACACGTTTTTCTATAATAGGGTATGTAAACCTCATTTTTGGGGTTAGACATTATTGTTAACTTTTAGTTCTTGGTATTTTCTTAGGACTTAACTTGCAAACATTGGCAATTTGATTTCCTAAATTCGGTTGATGAGATTTTTGCTTTGGATTTCAATTGGAGATTATGGGTTTCTTCTACTCATTACGTAAGTTCTTGAATTCTTCTTCTAAAAATATGAATTGTATTCTTGCTAGTATGCGTAACTATATCCACAACTAGGGTTGTGGGAACCATGATCGATTAACAAAGTATGAATAGAGACTAAGTAATTCTTGAATAGTGTTGTTGCATGCATTGATAATTCTTTCATTTAGAAATCTTTTGAATGGTGGCCAACATTAGAACTCTCCTTTTTGCTACTTGCCGGACCAAGGAGGTAGTTAATACGAAAAGAATTATCAACATAGATTTAGTGTGATACTATCAAATAGTATAATGTCAATTGGTGTGAGGGTGAAAACTAAGTCATACATTGATGTGATGTTTAATATGAGGTAAAGGTAAGGGTTAGTAAATTATACACACGTAGCCGGACCAAGGTACGGCTGAAATTCTCTTTTTTGCAGACCAAGCACATAGGGATACATAACCTACCACTTTGCATGTGATACACTAGGATAGGATTACAATTACTAGGATAGGATTACCGCGTTATGAGCTTATAGGGAACACATATACCATAGTTTCTCTCTCACATTGATAACAACCAATGTTTGAATCTTGTTCACTTGTTCTCTAAACTACAATCAGTTATTTGTTACACAAAACCCCCCCTTTTACTTACTTATCTCAGTAATAAGTTGGCTAAACGAATATAATTGTGAGTTAAGTTTAAGTCTAAACAATATTCCTCGTGAATTCGACCCAAACCTACAAGTTGAGTTCTTTACTTGATAAAGATCGCTTATACTTCTTTAGGGAGGTGTAATTTGAGCGTATCAAATTTTGGCGCCGCTGCCTTGAAATAAGGCTTTTAGATTAAGTTTAACTACATTATTAAACTTTATTCAATTATTTCCTAATTTTACTTTACTTTTGTTTTTGTTTCTACAGGTTTCTACTCTAGTGTATGCCAAGTACACGGAATCGAGGCAAACCATTGACCCCATACGATCTAGAGTTAAGTCGAACATTGAGAAGGATTAATAATCAAGGGGTCCAAGTCAACCGAATCGGTAGGAATATAAGTGATGGAGTTGAGTTGCAGCCTCCTGGGGTTGTTAATGAGAATGATCATGTTCATGGTGAAAATCTACTTGGAGATGCATTGAGGGTATAGAATCTACCAGTACCAATATTGCGTGATAACTATAGGGTCGACTTAAACACGGTTGAATCTGAAGGACCTATTGTGCTACCTCCTCTACCTTCGGGGCATACATTTGTAGTGACTAGCAGTTTGATCCAGATGCTTATAGCGACGGGTTTTTTATGAGTCCATGATTTGGACTTTTTAGGGCTTTATTTTAAAAGATTTAGAGTCCTCGAATGCATATTTTGTCTCAATAACTCATGTAAATCTTTGAATTTCAGGTATTTGGACTTAGGGATGAAGCATGGACACTATTTAGCAAAAAGGAACAAGGCAGCTAAAAGAACGAAGAAAAGAAGGCCTGAGGATCGCCTAACCCATTACGAGTTGCCGAATGGCCTTGGTCACGCCTATTGTTCCAGTGTACCAAGCCCTGAAGGAGAAAATCAAGTTGGTGATACAAAGAAGCAGTCGGCGAGTCACCGAATAGTTCCATGATGCAGTGCCTTATCCTCCAAAGTTACAGGACCTCAAGGATGCTGAAGGAAAAAGCAAAACGGCGATACGAATGACCAAAGGGCGGATCGCCGAGTGGATCGGTGATCCCGACTTATTGCGCCGAATGGTCCATCACATCATAATTTTTGACAACTATAAATACTTGTTTAAATTTTTAGCTTAGTATCTAATCTTTATGCAACTTTTAGAATATCAAAGAATTATTCAGTTTTAGAAATTAGAACTTTTTTGGAGACACTGTTCCGTAGCTTTGAAGATTTCCATTTCTAAAAAATTGGAAGTCGGTATTGAATATTCTTCATCTTAGACATTTGTAAAGACAATATTAGTTGTACCCAGTTGATAGAAACACATTTCGGTATGGATTTCTTTCTTTTTACTATGTCTAGCTAAAACCCCAATTCTTGGGGTGTGATTATGTTATTATGGGTTGAATCAACTGTTGGGTATTCCTAATTGATAGTTTATTTGTTGGTTAAAAGTGAGTTCGTTCAATAGTTGTGGTTGAAATTAATGGGTTGTAGTTGCAAATACAATCCTAACTTCATCTTTTTGGCTTGCTCAAGAGAGAGGTTTTAAAACAAAAATTACTGAATCGATGGTCCGTGGGTATTGGGTTGTCATGTGTTCAGCTCGAGATAGTGAACCCTAAACCCTTTTCCACACATTCAGCTAGAAAGAATGAATGGACTAAAGAGAAGGTTGTGCTTCAGTGCGACTTATTGGTGTTCGAGAGAAACCAATTTGATACGGGGTAAATTGTTCGAGAGAATGTTTCCCCCACAAAAGTCTAGCTTATTCACTAATTTTCAGCGGTTTACTATTAATTGCAATTACCCGATTGTTTACCTTAGTCCAATATCGTATCACACGCCAAGAATCCCGTCTCCATACTCGTATTTCCATATTATTTGTTGTTTTTAGTTGCTAGTTGACTACAAGCACCCCCTTTGATATTTGACACTTGTGTCAACACTTAAATTTGTCATGTTTTTCTTCGTAAATGTTTTTAGCTATGATTGATTTGAGCATATTTATACTTTCCTAATGATTCTTGAGTACGAACCGCTCCCTTGGGACTCGACTCCAACTCACTAGTTGGGTTATATTACTATTGAACGATTGTTGATGCTTAGTATTGGATGAAGCATCTTTGATAGCGTTATCTTTATCATAGTGGCGTCGTTGCCGGGGAGTGGTGTTAATTGATAATTTTTAGTTAAATTGAATTTTTGTTCTTGTTAGTTATAGTAATACCTACTTAATTTTTAGTTTTGTTTTGCTTGCTTGTGTATTGAAGCATCAAAGATAAGTATGAATGGTAACTATGGGTACCAAATGGACAACCTTTTTTTGAAATTGTTGATTCTTAGGGACAATCTCCTAAAGTTCAAGCAAGTAGGGGGTGAGACTATCAATAGATGTGGCTGAGATTTAAGGCAGTACTACAGCCGTTCCCAACTCATGGAATGCCCGATAAATTGCTACTAGAATGCTTCTATAGGGGTCTTGGTCCAGAAAATAGAAATACTACTGACCAACTCTTTGCAGGTGCTTTGATGCAACAACCCTACAAAGTACTAGCCCAACTCCTTCGTGGCATGATTAAGACCAACAAGGAAACAGAAAAAATTCAAGAATGGGCCGCATTATTAACTCACTTGGATGTCTTATCCAAGAAAGTCATGGAATTGGAAGCGCGGTCCACGAAAAAGGACAAGCACTTTTCCCCTCACGAGCGTCAAAAGATGAAGAAACAGGAGGGTTGACAAAATGAGGAGTTTCTCTCACTCATTCTACACAACATCGAAGAACAAGGTAGGGTGATAAATGAGATAAAAGATAATATCAAAATGCTGCATCATATGACAACCTCTTATTCCATGATTATCCAGCTACAAGACACCTAGATAAACCAAGTGTTGTCGTGTCTCTACTTACAACATAATGAAGGGCTGCCTAGTGACACCATGGCCAACCCCGAAAATGAGGTTTAAGTGTTGACTTGCATCGTGCCGCGACGTTAACTAAGGCACTGCTTGGGAGGCAACCCAAGACTCTTTATTGCTTCATTTTTGTTTTAGAAATAATGGTGTGGTGATTGTGCAGGTTAAAGTGTGGAAAGTTTTGGAAAAATATAAATTGGCAAGCTAAAGGTCCAGTCGGCGAATCGTCGAGGAGGTCGGTTACCCTAGACCGCTGTTGGACTCAACACAAGTTTAATTTGGACTCTGTAAAACTCGGCGACCCCAGCAACAACTTGGTGAATCGCCGACCTGGTCGGTGATCGCGATGTAGTCCGCCGTCGGGACCTCTGTTTAACTAGAGGTCCTATAAAACTCGACGAGGTAAGTGATCACTCGGTGTGTCGCCGAATAGGCAAGAACTGGATGGTTTTTAAAAGGCTAAAGGTTTAAATTTCCTAACTATTTCACTTTCACTCACTTTTCATCTTCTAAACTTACACCCGAGTGGTATTTTCTATATTTCTTGCTTTATTACTATATTTGAGTTGTTGATTAGTGCTTGGATTTGGATTACTTTGCCGCCTAGAATTTCAATCTTGTTTTAATTGGCATAAAAGGTTGATTTTCCAAACTCCGAATTTATTTTATCAAATCTATACTCATTTACAACATTATTATCTTTTTGAAGTGTGTTGTGCCTCTCCGACATGATTAGAATGTTTGAATGCTTGTTTTTGAATTGATAATCTTGCCCGTAATGTTTTGATTGTTGAAATCCCATATATTTGTGCGTTAAATTGATTTAAATTTTGTAGGGTTGTGCTGGCATGTTGTTTTATTGTTGGGTGCAGTTTGAGTAACCTGTATTTGTGCCAAATGACGTAATTTGCATAGTGATAGAGCGGGTGACTTCGTTCCTAAGGGCAAAAGTCATCAATTGACCAAATTTGGCAAAATTGGGAGAAGTCTTAGTATCCCGGGATAATGGGTGCTATGGGTCTAGTTTTAATTTTACTAGTGCATGCGTTGATTTTGTTTTCAGGGATTACGGGGCCGAATTTGAGAAGATGGGTTGAAAGTGGGCACGTTAGGTGTTTGGCGAGTTGAGTGGAGCTCGCCAAACCACTCGGTGGGTCACCGAAGGTCCCTATCTCGCCTTTTGTCTACACCCCTGAACTGGTTTTGCACTATAACTTTCGGTGGGCTAATCCTGGCTCGCTGAATGATGTTGGCGATTCACCGAAAGGTATTCCTATCGCCGACTTGCCAAATTTTTCTGAGATTTTTGAGCCAATCCCTTAGGCGTGTCCGATCTAATTTACCGAAGTGATTGGGCGACTCACCGATCGGTTCGGTGAGTCTATTTGCAATTGATTTTCTGTGCTTTTGTTTGAGTATTTTCTAACTTTTTCTCGATGCTTTGCAGACATGGCTAGACCAAAAGTTGCGGGGAGAAACATGCCACCCCGAAAGACAAGAACATGGAATTTCAAAATAAATGAAGGGAGATCAAATCCTCCCAATAAGGGAAGACAAGAACCTCTACCTAGAGACAAAGACAAGGGCAAGAGGCCTATTTCTGACAGGGAGACTACTCCTCGAGACCTCCCTATTCCTGCATGGGCTCGGGTATTCTATGCAGTTGTGCGGAACTTTGTGGTGGATACACCTGTGGCAGCTGTTGGTGGGTCTAGTACTACTGTTCCTGCTGAGGTGACTCCGGGTATTGAGATCCGAGACCAGACTGATGCACCGGGCACTGATGCCCAGAAAAATAGAGCAAATGCTTAGACATGACCCTTCTTTACCTCCCTATCTTTCTTACTTTCTGACTTTCGGATATTTTTGCTTGCATTTGAGGACAAATGTTTTATTTGTGGTGGGTGAGGCCCACATTTTGTGACCTAATTGGTTTTGTTTATATATTTGGCCTTTGAGCTATATTTCTATTTTATACTATTTTTGTGGATGATTAAGCTTGTGGGTCTTTGTTATTAATTGCAAATAAATTTTGACCCTACCGAAAATTTTACCACCTCTTGTTTGTGTTGAATGTGGTTGTTCTTGTGCAAATTTGAGTATCAATTTTGATCAATACCGATGACTTGAATAGTGCTCATAATCGAACAAACGTGAATGTGCGGCTACGATGAGCCCAAATGAAGTTGCATAGTCAATATGTGAACTCTTTGCATCTCGTTGTGAGTAGCGAAGTATCGAATTGAGTCTCGTGTGATGAACATTGCACACTAGTGAAAGTGTGGAGTCTTGTTTGACTATGGTGTCAATACCTTGTGTGATCAGCTTACCGTGAACCATGTATGATGACACCTAGAATTTTCCCCGTTGGTCCGGTGGACTAGGTTAGGCAATCTCTTGACATGATCTTAGGCAACTTTAAAGAGTGTGAACCAATTTGACATTATGCCTCTTTTTTCGCCTACCTTGTGAGTGTGTGAACCCTACTTGAGCACTCTTTGAGCCTTAACCTTTTCTTGGAAGAAACTTGATGACATTCTTATTGATCCATTGCTCATAATCCTCATGATTTGTGGTTTGTTTGAGTAGCGAACTTAGGCTAAAAGCCTAAGTTCGAGGTGTGGTGAAAAGAGAAGGTAAATCAAGAAGTGCAAGAAAGTCCCCTTTTACCCAGGTTTTGAGAAAAATGGAACATCTCCATAAGAAAAAGAAAGAAAAAGTTGTGGAATAAAGTTGTGAATATACAAAGGAAATGGGGTTTCCAACAATCTATGGAAAGTGAATAAAGGGATGACTTGTGAGCACGAATGAATAATGATGAAGAGAAGGAAAGGAAGTGTTGTTCACACCACATCTCATGAGGACTATATCCATTGAGGCTAAATGACCATGTCTTTGCACTCAGCCCCGTTACAAGCTTTGAAAAGACCTTTCTGATCTTGAGTGAGCTGAAACAAATGTTGGTTGGAAAATACGGGCAAACCTATGGGTTAAATCATACATTGTGTTCGTCTTTGTGAGTGTGAGCATTGAATTTGATTCTGGAACATTAAATTGTTTAACCATTATGTGTGAATATGGAATCATTCTTTGTGTGAGGGCATTTGATCAACTTTGTAGAGCTTGAACTTGCATTTGAAGCAAGTAATGTGAGCTTGAGCTTCTTTGATAATGGTTAGTTACAATTTCAGTCTTTGAGTGAACAATTGATCCTTACATGAGTAAGCTCAATCTTGTTGTGTGCATTCATGATTGAGTCTTGTGTAGCACTGTTTGAGACATCTTTTTTGAACTGTTGAACTTGCGTTTTACATGAGGACAAGCAACCATTTAGGTTGGGGGTGTTGATGAGTCCACGATTTGGACTCATTTAGGGCTTCATTTTAATAGATTTAGTGCCCTCGAATGCATATTTTATCTCAATAACTGATGTAAATCCTTGAATTTTAGGTATTTAGACTTAGGGACTTGGCATGGACACTATTGCGCAAAGGGGAACAAGGCGGCTGAAAGAATGAAAAAAATAAGGCCTAAGGATTGCCTAACCCATTAGGCGAGTCACCGAATGGCCTTGGTCTCGCCTAATGTTCCAGTGTGCCAATCCCTGATAAAGAAAATCAAGTCGGCGATAGAAAAGAGCAGTTGGCGAATAACCGAAGATTTCCGCGATGGAGTGCCTTATCGCCTAATGTTACAGGACCTCAAAGATACTGAAGGCAAAAGCAAAATGGCACAAATGACCAAAGGGTGGATCGCCAAGTGGATCAGCGATCTCGACTTAATGCGCCGAATGGTCCTTCGCAGCATAATTTTTGACAACTATAAATACTTGTTTAAATTTTTAGCTTAGTATCTAAGCTTTATGCAATTTTTAGAATATGAGAGTATTATTCAGTTTTAGAACTTAGAACTTTTTCGGAGATATTGTTCCTTAGCTTTGAAGATTTGAAGATTTCCATTTCTAAGAAATTGGAAGTGGGTATTGAAGATTCTTCATCTTAAACATTTGTAAGGACAATATTAATCGTACCAAGTTGATGGAAACACATTTCGGTATCGATTTCTATCTTTTTACTATGTCTAGCTAAAACCCCAATTCTTGGGGTGTGATTATGAGTTGAACTAATTGGTGGGTATAGCTAATTGGTAGTTTATTTTCTGTTTAAAAGTGATTTCGTTCAGTAGTTGTGGTTGAAATTAATGGGTTGTAGTTGTAAATACAATCCTAACTTCGTGTTTTTGGCTTTCTCAAGAGAGAGGTTTCAAATCCAAAATTGTTGAATCGATGGTCCGTGGGTATTGGGTTGTCATGGGTTCAGGTCGAGAGAGTGAAAGGACTAAAGCGAAGGCAGTGCTTCATTGCGGCTTATTAGTGTTCGAGAGAAACCAATTTGATTCGGGGAAAATTGTTTGAGAGAAAGTCTAGCCCTACTAAAGTCTAGCTTATTCACTAATTTGCAGCGGTTTACTATTAAATGCAACTACCCGGTTGTTTACCTTAGCCCATAATCCTATCACATCCCAAGAATCCCATCTCCATACTTGTATTTCCATATTATTTGCTCTTTTTAGTTGCTAGTTGACTACAACATTTGAGGAATGCTTGACACACTTAGGACAGGTGCTCCAAAGATGCATGGATACGAATTTGATTCTCAATTGGGAAAAATGTCACTTTATGGTGAAGGAAGGTATCGTTCTTGGGCACAAGGTATCACAAAAGGGGCTGGAAGGTGCCAAGGGAAAAATTGAGGTCATTGATAAATTACCCCCGCCAATTTCAGTGAAGGGTGTTCGCAGCTTCTTGGGGCATCTAGGTTTCTACCAAAGGTTCATTAAAGACTTCTCTAAGATTGCACATCTACTATTAAAACTCCTACAAAAGGAAGTACAGTTTTATTTTAATGATACCTGTATGGCCACATTTTAGTGCTTGAAAGAAAAACTAGTATCCACCCCAATTATCGTCAGTCCTGATTGGTCTGAATCTTTCAAAGTAATGTGTTATGCTAGCGATCTGGCATTGGGAGTAGTGTTGGGGCAAAAGCGCAACAAGCTGTTTCACCCAATTTATTACGCAAGTAAAACTCTGAAGAGTGCCCAGCGAAATTATACAGTCATTGAACAAAAGTTACTCGTAGTGGTCTATGGATTTGAAAATTCCGGGCATACTTTCTACGCACCAAAGTAATAATACACACTGATCATGCTGCACTCCGCTAGTTGATGGCGAAGAAAGATGCAAAACCAAGATTGATAAGGTGGGTGTTACTATTACAAGAGTTCGATTTTGAGGTTAAAGGTCGAAAAGGCTGCGAAATCAAGTGCTGACCATTTATCGAGGTTAGAAGGAAGGGAAGATGCCGAGCGTGAGGTCGACATAGTTGAGTGATTCCCCAACTAATAGGTGTTTGCTATATCTCTCAAACCTGCACCGTGGTATGCAGATTTTGCAAATTACATTGTGAGTGGATTGATGACGGATAGGCTGACCTTTTACCAACAAAAGAGATTCATGTTCGACGTTAAAAAGTACTTTTGGGATGAACCATACTTGTTTTGAGAATGTGTTGACCATGTTATTAGGAGGTGTGTTCTAGAAGAAGAAGCGGTGAAGATTCTCCATGCTTGCCATGCATCTCCAGTGGGAGGTCACCGTAGTGGTATTCGCACTGCCGCTAAAGTACTCCAAAGTAGTTATTACTGGACATCCCTATACAAGGATGCACATGAATTTGCGAAAAAGTGCGGTTAATGTCAGCAGCAAGGCGGAGTATCTAGACGGCACGAGTTGCCTCTAACTTCTATTTTGGAAGTCGAGCTATTTGATGTGTGGGGAATCGATTTCATGGGCCCATTCATGAGCTCATTTGGAAATAAATACATCTTGGTAGTTGTGGATTATGTCTCCAAATGGGTGGAAGCCATCGCACTCCCAAACAACGGAGGAAAAAGTGTTGTCCAATTTCTGAAACGCTACATCTTTGCAAGATTTGGCACTCCCAGGGCCATCATTAGTATAGAGGGTCCCACTTTTGCAATAGGTAGTTTTCTATGGCGCTGAGCAAATATGGAGTGAAACACAGGTAGCAACCCCATATCATCCTCAAACAAATGGCCAAGACGAAGTGTCAAATCGGGAAATCAAAAGCATCCTGGCGAAGACAGTAAATGCCAATAGAACTGACCAGTCCAAGAAACTCAATGATGCACTATGGACATATCGCACCGCTTTCAAACCACCTATCGGTATGTCTCCATATCAGTTGGTTTATGGTAAAACTTTTCATTTGCCCATCGAGCTAGAACACAAAAAATTGTGGGCATTAAAAACTCTATATTTGGACTAGTCCAAAACTTCAAGGAGGAGGGTGGAGCAGTTGAAAAAACTGGATGAATTTAGACTCATATCTTATGAAAGTTCAGCCATCTACAAAGAGAAGATGAAGAAATGCCATGATGCTCGGATACTCAAGCTGGAATTCAAGATAGGAGATTGGGTTTTGTTATACAACTCTCAACTTAGACTCTTTCCCGAAAAGCTCAAATCCAAATAGTCTGGACCTTCTAGAGTAACGCGAGTGTTCACCAATGGTGCCATAGAAGTTGAAGATCAGGAAGGTCCTCCATTTAAAGTGAACAGTCAATGTCTAAAATTATATTTCGGGGATTGTCAAGAGATTTTTTTGGTTGAAGTGGTGTATTTGGAAGCCGTCATAAGGCTTTGCTGCGTCGTGCCACGACGTTAAATAAGACACTATTTGGGAGGCAACCCAAAACCCCTTTAATTGCTTTATTATTTTTGGATAAAATAATGGTGTGTTGATTTTGTAGATGGAAGTGTGGAGAGTTAACGAACAGTGTAGATTGGCAAGCAACAGGTCCAATCGGTGAATCGCTGAACGGTTAGGTAACTCAGAACTAAACCGCCGTTAGACTCAATACCATCTTGCATTGGAGTCTATAAACCTCGGCGATCACACAAAGTTATTGATAAACCGCCGATCGTGTCGGCGATCCCGTCAGAGACCGCCGTTTGGACGCCCCCATAAACCATAGTTTCTGTGAATTTCAGCGAAAAAAACTAAATAGTCGGTGTTCCACCGAGTTAGTAGGCGAGCTTGACTAATGCCGCCGAGTGGGTAAAAATAGGACGGTGTTTGCAAGCCAAAGGGTTAAAAAAATTCAACTTCTTTCACTTTCCCTCATATTCTATATGTCTAAACTCACACGTGCACTCTAGTTTCTATATTTCTGGCACTTTTGGAGTATTTTAGTTCATTGAATTGTGCATGGATTTGGATTGCATTGCCGCCTACCTTCTCGGTAGCATTTCAATCAGTACAAAAGAAGCTGAAGCTGAGCGAAAAGAAAAAGAGAACCAGAATGACAACACTCCGGGCACTGATGCCCAGACAGA
Source organism: Solanum lignicaule (assembly GCA_029582545.1). Lineage (NCBI taxonomy): Eukaryota > Viridiplantae > Streptophyta > Magnoliopsida > Solanales > Solanaceae > Solanum > Solanum lignicaule. The sequence continues at coordinate 25,684 of JAJOOF010001444.1, read as the reverse complement.
TGGAGCGATTGCTTAGACATGATCCCTTCTTTACCTCCTTCCATGTTTTCATTATTCTAAATTCTGGATATTCTGTTATTTGCATTTGAGGATAAATGATGTTTAATTGTGGTGGGGGTAAGGCTCACCCTTTCTGTGCTATTTGATGTTTGCATTTTATGTATATATTTGGGCTGTTCTGCTTATAAATCGTGTTTACACTGCTTTCTGTGGATGTTTGAGCTCATGCCTCCGTTTGTTTTAACTTACAAAACGATTTCGACCAATCAAAAAAAATTTCAATTTTTCGCACATTTTTGCTACCTCTAATGTGTTGAATGTGGCTGTTCCTTTGCAAAAATTTGAGTCTCAATTTCGATTAATACCGATGAATTCAATACTGCTTACAATCACACGAACATGAATGCGCGTCTATGACGAGGCCAAATGAAGTTGCAGAGACAATATGTGAGCTCTTTGCATCTCGTTGTGATTAGCCATTTATCAAATTGAGTCTCTTGTGATGATCGTTGCACACTAGCGAAAGTGTGTAGTCTTATTTGACTTTAGAGTCGATGCCTTGCGTGATGAGTTTACTTTGAACCATGCATGATAGATCCTAGAATTTGCCCCATTGGTCCGATCAACTAAGCGATGCTATCTCTTCATATGATCTTAGGAAACTTCTAAGAGTATGAGCCAATTTGACATATACCTATTTTGTGACCTACCCTATGAGCGTGTGATTCTCTTTTGAACACCCCTTGAGCCTTAACCTTCTTTGGAAGAAACTGGATGAAGACTATACCTTTCTAGATCCATCTCCCTTAATCCTCATGATTGTTGGTTTGATTGAAATAGCCAACTTAGGACAAAAGCCTAAGTTGGGGGTGTGGTGAAAGAAAAAGGAAAAGTCAAGATGAGTAAGGAAAGTCTCCCTTAACCCATGGTGTTGCGAAAAATGGAAACCCTCCATATACAAAAAGAGAAGAAAAAGAGAAAAGAAAAGAAATGTAAAAGAAAGTTGTGGAATAAAATACAAAAGAAATTGGGTTTCCAACATACCATGGGAAAGTGAATAATGGGATGAGTTATGAACACTAAAGAGAAAACTGAAAGAGAAGGAAAGGAAGTGTTAAAGATACCTCATTTCATGAGGATCGTAGTCACTGAGCCTAAATAACCATATATTTGCACTAAGCCACATTACAAGCCTTGAAAAGACCTTTTTGATCTTGAGTGAGCAGAAACAAATATTGATAAATAAAAAAAGGGCAAACCTATGGGTGAAAGAATGCATTGTGTTCTTCCTTGTGAGAGTGAGCGTTGCATCTGATTCCGAAGATTTAAACTGTGAAGCATTGTGTGATTATGGATTCATTCTTTCTGTGAGGGCATTCGAACACTTTAGTTGAGCTTGAGCTTGCATTTGAAGCAAATATTGTGAGCATGAGGTTCTTTGATATTGGTGAGTCACAACTAGAATCTTTGAGTGCACATTTGATCTTTGCATAAGTAAATTGAATCTTGTTGTGTGCATTCATGATTGAGTCTTGTGTAGCACTGTTCGAGACACCCTTTTTGAACAACTGAACTTAAGTTTGCTTGAGGACAAGCAAAGGTTTAAGTTAGGGGTGTTGATGAGTCCACAAATTTGACTCATTTAGGGCTTTATTTTAATAGAAATTGTGTCCTGAAATGCTTATTTTATCTCATTATCTGATGAAAACACGTAAGTTTAAAGTATTTGAAGTTTGAAGGAAAGCATGGACACTACTTCGCAAAAAGGAACAAAAAGGTTGAAAAGAACGAAGAAAATGAAGGCCTGAGGATCGCCGAGTCCACTTGGCAAGTTGCCGAAGGGTCTCACTTTGCTTTTTGTTCGAGTGTGCTGAGCCCTGAAGGAAAGAATCAAGTAAGCGGAAAAAGGGAGAAGTTGGCGCATAGGTAAGATGATCCGCGAGGCAGTACTATGTCTCCCAATGACCCAGAGCACGAGGATGCTGAAGGATGGTGCAAGATGACGTTGAACCACATCAAGGGGTGAATCAACGAGTTCATCGATGATTCCGACTAATGTTGCCGAATGATCTACTGCAGCGCAGATTTTTGAAAACTATAAATACTCATGGAGAGTTTTAGCTTAAAAAGAGATTTTCAGTGTGAAACAATTATTATAATTTTCATATAGAATAGTACTTTTTTATTTATGCTCTGAGTTTGAGAGGGTTTGGAAAACTTGAAGAAGAAGAGGGTTTCATCTCCAAGGATTTGGACTTGGGTATCTTGGATTCTTCATACTTCGCCTGTAACAAGACTTATATCTTCATACCCATTTGAATGCAATCTCATTTAGGTATAAATTTCTATCTCTTGATGTGTGGTTAAAAACCCCAATTCTTAGGATGTGATTTAGCGAATATGGGTTAAGATAATTGTTGGGTCTTGCTCGCTGATAGTTTAAATGTAGTTTAATGGTGATTTCGTTCAGTAGTTGTGGGTAAATCTAATGGATTTGTAGTTGCAAATACAAGTTCACTCATTCATTTTCGGCTTGCTTGAGAGAGAAGTCGTGAAACCAAGACCACTAGATTGATGGCCTAAGGAGTGGGTCGACATGAGGCTTCACCCTAGAGGGTGAGCCCTAGTCCCATATCCTAACACTCAGCTCGAGAGAGTGAGTGGGGTAAGGCGTAGGCTGGTCTTCATACGGCAAGTGGGTGTCCGAGAGGAACCCATTTGAAACGGGGTAAGTTGCTCGAGAAAGAACTTATTTCCACATAAATCTTAGCCTAGTCACTATTACTATATAAATTTTCTATCGAAAGCATGTACCCAATACTTTAGATTAACCCGTATTCCGGTGGTATCCCAAGAATCCCCCTCTCATTGTCAGATTTTCTTGTCAATCTTGCAAATTTTTACTTACTTGTGTTAAAACCCCCATTGTTAATTGACACTCTTTTGTCCCCCTTTAATTAACAATATTTTTAATCGTTAATGTCTTTAGCTACGACTAGTTAGAATGTAATTTTATTTTTCTATAAATTCTCAAAACCACTCCCTTGGGACGATCCTAACCCTTGGTTTGATTATTATACTATTGCATGATCGTAGACACCCGAACTGTAAGACGTCTCATTGATTACGCAAACATCAGGCCTGGGGCATACTCTAGCAATCAAAAAAGCCGAAATTGATTATCGAGGGACATCGTAAGGAGTGGGCAATTCAAGAGGAATGCAGAGCGGAGGGAGACTTCATTGTGTTGATTGGCCAGTCACCTCGCTACAGACGGAGAGCTCGCTGAGTGGGTTCAGCAACCCGAGTGGAGGCATTAAGAAGGCCACTTTGAATTTTGTCCCCAAATTCTTCTGGCTATTGGTGCGAAACAGGGTGTCTCCTATGTAGGCAAACAATGTTCTTACTGGGGACCGCGTAGTCATAGTGGCAAACCTAGTTGCTGGGTTCGAGATGGATTTTACCAGCATGATTATTGTATAGTTACATGAGCAGGCCTTCCAGGCCACCACCACTTACCCCTTCCCATGCCTCATTTTTCAGCTGTGCAGGGATGCTGGAGTGCCGGTCTAGAATTGCGATAAGTTGATTCATATAACCAACACCCTAGATACATGATTGATTCGAGATGAGGCCAATGTGGCTGCACCACGCAGAGAGTTGCGGGTTGAGGTGCCCCCACTCGGAGTGGACTTAGTTGCAGATGTGAAGCAGATGCAGGGCGAGGATCTTGCCCCTCCAGCCCCTACTGAGGATGCACTGACTTCCAATTCTCCGGCCATCAGTCAGGCCCATAGCGCCTCCAGAGCCACTAACTCTTCAGTTTCTATGACAGAGCCTCTAGTCCGTGTTCAGATGAAGCGAGAGATTGAGGAATCCACAACTAGGGTTGAGCAGTGGATGGAGCAAATGATGGATAGTAAGGTTCAGGCCGTCCACCAGCATGTTGACACATTTGAGCTGCACGTCTTAAAGCGTCCTTCCCCCACCATATATGTCTCTTCTTTTCGGATAGAGTTGGCTAGTCTTTGGGCTGATATTAACACTCTCCTAGCCCCACTTGAGACTGATCTTGAGTTGGCACCCACAACAATGGTTAATGATTCGTTGTTAGATGCACTTTTTGGTGATGAGATACTACCACCTTCTTCTTCCTGTCATGGTGGGAACCGACCCCGCTCTAGTAAGACTTCTAATGACACTGAGGCTGGGAGATCTCGCAAGAGGGAGCACCAAGAGTTTGAGGTAGCACATAACGCCTCCATAGTTGATGACGAGATGTGCCAGCAACGCGCTAGGGAGGTAGGTGTTAGTGCCTCTAGCAGTGTGAGCACCACTGATGGTGCAGTGAGAGTGGATGTTAGCACTACTAAGGGTACTGAGACTGTTGATGCGGGCACTACTGAGGGTGACCCGATTGTTAATCCAGTGGGCTCCAGGAAATCGGACCCACCCACTTGTTGATAGGTCTTTGTCACTATGCGCCACAACTTTGCTTCAGCTGATCCTTTATTCTTTACTTTTTGTGCATTGGGGACAATTGCAATCTATTTTGTTGGGGGTGGGGGTAAATGGATTGTTAGTGATAGGGTGAAGTGTGAGAATGCACCTTGGGAGTCACAGGATTCTCCCTCGCTGCCGTAGTTGTGCTCTGGAACCTCAGTCACGGGCCTCTTGCCCTTGTCCTTGCCCTTGCCTCCCTTTAGAGGCTTTGTCCTTCCCTTTTTAGGAGGATTGACACCCCCTTCATTTATCACTATGCCCCGTGCTCTTTTACGGGGTGGCATGTCGAGGTTAGTTCTAGCCATATCTGCAAACACATCAAAAAGAGTTAGATTTATTTCAAGAAGAGTTGCAGAAAAAACAGTTGTAGACAGACTCGCCGATCCAATCGGCGAGTCGCCGAATAGCTTTGGCGAGCCAGATCGGGCTCGCCGAAAGGATTGGCTCAAAATTTCCCCGAAAACTTGGCATGTCAGCAATGGGAGGAGCCTTTCGATGAATCACCGGCAACATTCGTCTAACAAGGGCTAACCTGCTGAAAGGTACAGTATATTTTAAGGGTAAGGGGCGCAGAAAGGGCGATCAAAGAAGACTTTCGGCTAGTCGCAGAATGCACTCGGCGAACTCAGGCTTCTCGCCGAAAGTTATAGAACCCAAACTTAACAATTTATTGAAATCTAAGGCTATCTAGGGTGATTTCGTGAACTGTCGAACGGTTCGGCGAGCTTGACCCAACTCGTCAAACTACCCAATGACTTTCAAAATCAACCCTGCAGCCCCCGAAAACTAAATCAAAATATACACTAGTACAAATAGACTTAGACCCATATGACCCATGCCCCCAAGATACTCAAATTTCTCCATATTGGCATTTGGCGACTTTATCCCTTAAGAATGACATCAATCGCTCCATCATTGGGCAAAACATGACATTTGGCACAAATGTGGGTTACTCAGACTTCACCCGACTAGACCCAATATTAATTACACACAACCCAACAGTTTTCGATCAATTTTAAGCATGAAATTCGGGAAATCAACAATAAAGACAATTTAGGCATAATATTCAAATTAAAATAGGCATACAAGCACACAATTACGATTCAGAGAGGCCTATCACATATCACTAAGATATAAACAATTGTAAATGAGTAAAATTGCTAAATAGGAGTTCAGGGTTCGGAAAACCAACCTTTAATGCTAAATATATATATTGAAATTCTAGGAGGAAAAAATTTCCCACTCCGAACACATAATTTATGACTAAAAAGTGGTAATAATGAGAAAATATAGTGCGGGTGTGAGTTTGGGAAGTTAAAAAGTGAGGCTATGTGAAGATTTTATACTTTTGAACCTTTGGCATTTAAAACCGTCCAGTTCTTACCCTTACGGCGACAATAGTCTTGATCGCCGACCCACTCGGTGACACACCGAGTGGGAACTAATCTCGCCAAGTTTTACATGACCTCCACTTAATGTGGGGGTCTAAACGGCGGAAAATGTCGCAATCACCGACCTGTTCGGTAGCACGCCAATTTGCTTCTGGGCTGGCTGAGTTTTACAGACTCCAACCTTAGAGTTTCTTGAGTCCAATGGCGGTCCAAGTCGGGCATGCCAACCTCTTCAGCGAGTCACCGATTGGAGATTTAGCTCGCCAATCTGCACTTTTCAAAAACATTCCACACTTTAACCTGCACAATCAACACAGTTATTTCAAAAACAAAAAGAAAGCAAATAAAACTTGGGTTGCCTCCCAAGCAGTACGTTAGTTAACGTCATGGAACGACAGAAGTCCTCACTTAAACCTCATTCTTGAGGTTTGCCATAGTGTCACTAGGCAACCCCCCTAGTTGTCTCGGGTTTAAATGAGAAAAAATATGACCCATCTGGGTATCTAACTGTTTGATAGAGATGGAGTAAGAAGTAACCATCTGGCAAGGGTTGACACATCTTCTTTCATTTCTTTTAAAATTTTATCAGACCCTTCAACCTTGTTGAGAATACGAGACAACATATCCTCAGACCGGCCACCCTCAAAATCCTTTGGCTTTTGACGCTCTGGGGAGGAATGTACTTGTTCTTCTACCCATCCATTTCCTTCCATGTATGGTTAGGATCCCTCCACTCTCTATCACGATCTTTCCAGCCTTCATCCCTATTCCAACCTTGATTACCACCCTACCTCGGGTAGTTTGAACGATAACCACCTCATTGGTTGGCTAGGAAGTTCACCTCTTCGTTGTACAACGCTTCAAACTTGGCCTCATCACGGTTAACACATCCAATACCCATAACATTGACACTCCTAGCACCCGCTCCAATGACATTTTTGGAAAAAATGTCAAGTTGGGTCATAATCTTTGCCATGTTTTGGTCCCTCTCCTGATTTTTCTCAAGCTGCTCCTTGGTCAATTAAATCGTGAAAGGGGAGACCTGATCTTCATGGGTGTACCAAACCCAATTAATTGTGGTCCTACCATCCAAAAGTTGGGCGTCTATAATGTAAGGTTGTTGCTTCAAACCTCCCGAAGAAATTTGTTCAGCTATTCCCTTGTTCACCGAATCAAGGATTCAGTAAAAATATTGCAGCAAAACGTTGTTGGAGAATCCATGAGTTGGGCATTGCAACACCAACTTCTTTAATTGTAGCCAAGTCTCATAAATTGGCTCACCCTCCAAAAGCTTGAAGGTTTGGATGTTGTCCCGAAGTGTCATCATCTTTGAAGGAGGAAAAAATTGCACTTGAAATACGGTGACAATCTCTTCCCATAATGTAATTAAGTCTCGTGGCAATTCAGCCAGCCACTTACATGCTTCTCCCATTATAGAAAGTGGAAGAACCTCAACCGGACCGACTCTTTGGATATGTTCATGAAGGAGAACGACCCGTAAACATCAACAAATTTTCTAATATGCTCATGGGGATCCTGATGAGCCAACCCACCAAACAACCCTTTCAATTGTAAGAGCTGAAACATGATACTTGTAATATGGAACACAACGTTCCCTTCAGCTGGACGGAAGCGAATGGCACCGCTTCCACCCAATAAATGAGGTTCATTAACATTAGGCTCATTAATATCGTTGAGGTTACCGATATCATCTTGGTGGCCCACTTGGCTACCATTGCTTTCGTTCACAGTTATTTCCTCTGTTCAAAACAGCAACACACAAACCAAAATAAAAGTAAGTAGATTCAAGTATGACTAATAAGAAAAAAATCAACTTAACCAAAGAATCATAACCAACACCACTCCACGGTAGTGGCACAATTTTGATTAACGTTTCAAGGACACTTCATCCAATTCTAAGTGTCAATGATCGCTAGTCAGTATAAAACCCAACTAAATGAGTTGGGGTCGAATCCCATAGGGAGCGGTACGTGTTAAAGATTCAATAGGGAAGTTCGACTATGATCATGTCAGTCATAGGAATAGACATTATCGAATAAAAACATAATTCAAATCAAGGGGTGACACGAATGTCAAATAAGGGGGTTTGGGTTTTTATTATCAGCTACAAGAGCAGCAAACAATACGAAATAGCAATAATGAGACAGATTCTTGGGATGTGATTTGATTATAGGCTAATGTAGACATATGAGTAATTGCAACTATTAGAAAATATCTTGATATTATTGAGTAAGCTAGACTATAGAGGATGTAAACTTTTTCTCGAATAATTTACCCCAAATCGAGTCAATTTCTCTCGAACATCGACAAGCATGCTATCATACCTCGAGCCTACACCCTGGGCTGGACCGGCACCCGAAAATCATTGCTGGCCCCAAGAGAACCCTTGGCATGGCTTTCTTAACTCAGCGGAAACCTAACTAAACATAATAACTCAATGCAATGCAAGGTTATTAAACAACTTAACTAATGCATAACATACCAAAAGGCAACTCGTGTCTCAAAATAGAATATTTACATATATACAAAGATGAGAGACTCAAAACTAACTGACTGACTGTCTATGAAGCCTCTATAACACTGAGATGGATGTTGGGACAGACCCTGCAACATCCTAATAAAGCAAAACTAGAAACACAAAATAACAGAATCCTCCGGAAGGCAAGGAGGCTCACCACTGACTCTAGAGTGCTCTGTTGGATCAACGGCGTGCTGGATGCTGATCCTGGGTACCTGTGTCTGCATCGTCATAAGATGCAGGCCAACTATCATCAGTACATTGAATATACAAGTATGTGAGCTGAAAAGCTAAGCAACATAGGCTAGAAGGAAATCTGGAAGAAACTGAATAACTTGCCTGGCTCAACTCAACTCAACCTGACTGACTCCTTTCAATATAAGGCAATTTAACACAAGTGGAATATAAAGAAAAGCTGTTTAAAACATGCTATAAACTCTGTGTGTAATCAAAGATACAATAAGCCGGAGATGTATATAGAAATACAAATGAACTGATGTATATAAAAATACAATAATTGCTGTGGGAATTTCTCTAACCAACAACCATCACATAAGAGCTATAGTGATGATATAGCGATCAACCTCACGCTGCCAGAGCATCCTATACCCGGCCAAAGGTATAGGACCTGAACTGCCTAATGGATTCACTAGTCTAATCTGAAAAAGATTCATCTAAAAAGTATGAACCTCTTTTACCAATGATGGCTACATGGTTCTATGGGGGCTGTGGGTTCTTTGAACGCTCCCCCAATTCGGTTCTCGATACTACTCCCAAAAATGTACTGGCTCTTATGTTTTTAAAACATATTTCTTCCTACTGATTTGAGACAATTACTCAAAAACTTAGCTCAAAGGCTATCTTGGAAATCTCAGTTTCCTCTCTTGTTTAAATGTGAAAACATTTCTTTAAAACTTCTTCGGGAATACATAGTTCTCTAATAACTTTTGAGAAATGAACTCAACTTTATACTCTTGGCTTAACTTGAAACTATATACTGTTTACTTAACTTGAAACTCGAGCCTTAAAATGAAGTTAAAACGTTCAATAAAGACTCTTGAAAAACTTTAAAGACTTTTTTCTTAACTTCTAAGCTTGACTCTAACTTCACTTGACTTTGATCCGAATTTTCCTCGAATTGGATTATGAATTCAAGGGTAATGATCTCATGTTTACGGATGAATTCGTGATGTTTAGATGTACCTTAGAGTGTTGAAAACAACTATAAAACATAGGTACATTACCAAGGAACATGTATGAAAAAGTGGGGAAGGAATAGGAAAGATTGGTGTCCTTGGCGCTCTGAGAGGCGCAGAGCGCCAGCCCTCAGAGTTCAGAAGGGCCTGCTGGGCGCTCTGCCAGGTGCGCCGCCCCAAGGGCATGACTTCAGAGTCCCTTTTGGGGCGCGCTGGCAGGCACGATGCGCCACCCCTTTCCCCAGAAAACTCAACTTTTTTCCTTCATTTTTACAACTCTAAACGTCCTTAACTTCAATGGTTCCTGCCCCTAACACTTAGAATCATAAAACCCCACAACATACAATAGATTTCAACTCACAAACACAACCAGAAACATGTCCCAAATCAATAAGAAACTTCAACAACAAAACCACAACTTCAACAGCCACAACCACAAACTTCAACAACACAATCAATCTTTTCTCGGAATTAAAACTAGTTTGGCGTGAGGGGGAATGAACCAAACCAACACTATGATCTCACATACCTGAATAGGGATCACCCCTGACGAAAACCACGACGATCTCCTTGCTTGTTCTTCTCTTTCTCCTCTTCTTCTCCTCTTCACTCACAAGCCCTCACTCTCACTCTATTTTTAAAAAAAAGGAAACACTGATCCAAAAATTAGTCTAAATCCCTAATATATCCAAAAGAATTGGTTACGGAAAAGACCAAAATACCCTTACAATTTCGGGCTGACTTCCCTATACCAACAGCCCCACTTCCAAAGGGCATAACTCACTCATACGAACTCGAAATCGAGCAAACTCGGCGGCGTTGGAAAGATCATTCCAAGGGCTTTCCAAAAATAACTGGAACTACACCTAACTCATCCTAAGATAGGAGTTATGACTGTTCAAAGTTGACCAAAACTCTTTTTTTTTCCATATTTAACCAATTTTCCTGATTCTGAATATTTTTTAAAAAAATGACTATTTCCAAATTTCAAACTTCTTCATCGTTATTTCAAATTGCCGGATGTTACACATGCAAAATAAGAACAACCTGCACTTTAGCCCACTCACTCCCTCGAGCTAAATGTGTGGAAAAGGGTTTAGGATTCACTCTATCGAGCTGAACCCATGACAACACAATACCCACAGACCACCAATCAATAATATTGGTTTTAAAATCTCTCTCTTGAGAGAGACACAAACACAAAGGTAGAACTGCATTTGCAACTACAATTCCATAAATTAAACCACAATTAATGATTGAACTCACTTCTAAACAATATTTAAACTAACAATTAGCAATACCCATAAACTAAATAAGCCCATAATCACAGCCAAGAATTGAAGTTTTAGCTAGACATCATAAAAAGATAAAAATTGTTACCAAACTAAGTTTGCATCAACTGGGTAAGATTAATTTCGTCCTTGCAATGCCCAAATCTATGAATCTGAACGACCCACTTTCGATTTCTCAAAAGTGAAAAAGTTCAATTCTCCAAAGCCTAGGAAAAACTAGAGAAAACTTGTCTCAATACTCACAGTTCCAATTGAAAAAATTATACTTGCTAAAAATATTATATTTCCTAAATGATAATTGATACTAAACTAAATGTTCAAAACTATATTTATATTTTCCAAAAATGTACTACGAGAGCCATTTGGCGCAATAAGTCGAGCTCGTCGATCAGCTCGACGATTCGTCCTTTGGTAAGTTTCATCGCCCTTCCTGCCTTGGCCTTCAGTATTCCTCAAGTTCTTTAACATTGGGCGATCCAATTACTGCATCGCACAACCACTGGATGACCCGTCGACTACTCCTTTCTCTCGCCAACTTGATTTTCTCCTCCAGAGCTTGGCACACTGGAACTTTAGGCAGTTAAAAGTACGTTTGGTGACTCGCCAAGTGGACTTGGCAATCACCAGGCGTACTTTTCTTCATTCTTTCAGCTCGCTTTATTCCTTTTTCCAAATTAGTGTCCTTGCATTATCGTCAATCCAAATACTTCGAAATCAAGGGTTTTACATCAGTTATTGGTACAAAACAAGCACTTGAGGACACTATATCATGGTAAATAAAGCCCTAAATGAGTCCAAATCTTGGACTAAATAAGTAGAGCTAACGAAAGAGAGGGAAAGCAATATTCTCCTAGTGGTTCGGATCTGAATATTCTCAAGTAAAACCCATTCTATGCACTTCAGGCCCGTAGTGAACAAGAGGGTTCTCCCAATGTGGTTACCTGTATGTTGAAAGTTTTCCAACTTGATGTTTATGCTTTACTTGATCCTGCTGCTACCTTATCTTTTGTAACGCCATATGTGCCTATGAGGTTTGATGTTCTTTCGGATGTGTTATTAGATCCTGTTGGTGATTCTATTGTGGCTAAGAGGGATTATAGAAAGTGTCTTGTTTCCTTGCAGTATCTGGTTTCAAGGAGCTGGTTGTCCTAATATGTGTTGTTTACAACTACTACATCATATACATGGTGAGTCTCACGTCCTGTGGCTGCCCCTAGACGTAACACAGGACCTAAGATCAGGAGTGAGCCCAAGGTAACCTTGAGTTTTTCATATCACAAGCATACGAATAGCTAACAAAGATAAGTAGAAGCATAATAACTACCTGAGTCAAAACTAAGGACTCCAAATGAGAAAAAATCAGAACATCTCAAAGGGAAACAACCCTAAATAACTGAATGCTGACTCTATGTCTAAAAGCCTCTACGACTAATGAGATGCTGGGACAACCATCATGAAATGTCCTTGAACTATGAGGACTCACCACTGAAGCTGATGAATGTATGCTGAGAGTCAAACTAAGCGTGATCGGGATGCTGAGTGCATGAAGCTACATCATAAAATGATATAGCGCAAAGTATGTGTTAGTACTTGGAAAGTACTAAGAAATCAGGATAGAGGTATTAAGCTGAACAATGATATAACTGAGCAATAAATCTTCAAAATTAGGAAACCCTAAGTTTGAATAGTTTATGTGAAATGGAAGAACTGACTCAATTCTTGTGACGTAATGGCTGAAAATAACCCACTAGTGAAATCCATATTCCTGGTGACAAAATTCACATAGAAATCCTTTGGATTTCGGGGATGAAATTCAAAAAACACTCCATGTTCTTAGGAGAAGAGGTTCACTTTTCCTCTCCTTTTCTATCCAAGTTGGGTGATTTTTGGAGAATAAGGGTTCTGAGTATTATATAATGAGATTATTAGGCTTAGACCGAGTATAATGACGTAGTTTAGGCATTAAACAATTTAGTTTAAGTGCCTAATGCATATGGAATAAGACCAATGCGACACTGACTTCAATGTTGCTGAAGTAGCTTTAAAACAGGTTTAACGGGCTGTCATGATGAATAAGGCACATTTAGAAGCTCGTGAAGATGCTCTACCTGATAGTGCCTCACTAAAACGAGCATAACATTTTACTCCTAGTTCAGAATTAGGCAAACTTGGTGGCATTGGAAGAGGACGCAAGACGTTTAATTTTATAAGTCGTGGGCCACCTAAATTATTTTGTGCTGGCAGATATGATTGTTTGAAGTTAACCCAAACTTTAAGGTCTGACAAGACTATTTCACGCGCCACTTCATTATTCGTGTAAAACTCCACAGATCGTCTATTTGTTCGTGGTCTTTCACAGTAACTAGGTTTATTCTGTGTCCCCTTATGTAACACCTGGATTCTAGTAGGCTAGACTAGGGGTAAGTGCGAGGGGTTATTTAGTAATGGAAGAGGACAAGGGCCTAAACTATCTTGGGAAGGGTGAAGGAAAACATTTTTTCCCTTGGTCCACTCGGTGAGGGGCAATGACATCGCCAAAAGTGACTTGGCGATTAGCCAAGTGTGCCACCATTGCCTAGTGGGCAGTCCCCCTTGTCCTAGCTACTGGAAATCGTTTGAGCCAACTCAGGGTTCACCGGTTGGGTTGGTGCATCCCCAAAGGGGATCCCCCATCACCAAGTTGGCTGGCTACTTAGGGTGAGATGCTGGAAATTTAGGCGGACCAAGGGTCCACTTGGTGATCCTCACTGTGCAGCAGCCCCGAAGGTAAGTAGGGTGTTTAATTGCATTTCCTATTTCTCCTAATTCGAAACTATGTTGTTCTATTCCTTAACTAGTAAAGTATATAAGCTTTTTAGGGTCTAAATTTCCCCAAATTAAGTCACTCTCCCTAGAACCTAAAAGAAAACCAAAAACTTCATCCTCTCCAAAAGAAATTCTCTCTCTAGAACTTCAAGGAAGAAAACGAGGAAATTTGAAGCTAGGGCTTGATGAAAGAAGGCTTTTTCACTCAATTTCATTGGAGAATCATGACTAAGGTATGGTAGTCCTTCATAAATGGAGTCCCTCCACACTCAATTTCAAACGATAGAAATTTCCCCAAAAGTTAGGGTTTGACTTCAACCTCATGGGTTCTTTTAAAAAATGTTTCTAATGATTGATTGATGATATATTATGTATAAATTGATGATTTCCTATAATTTTTATGTTGAATTTCTCCAAGAACCCATGAAACCCCATATTCCCCAATTATGATCTTGTGATGTCGGTTTGTTGATTATAAAAGAATATTATGAAATTATGCTTGCAACAGTTGGGTTAATAGAATCATGTTAATATATGTGTCTAATGTAGTAATTCTAGATGTGTTGATGGAATGCGGTCTATGGTCCTTGAAGGGCAAAGTATGATAATTATGCATGATTATGAGATTTATATATATGTTTTATGAACACTTTGAGAGTAAAGTGAAAATTATTATGAGCTAGTTGTTATGTTGTTGGAGGTTATACTTGTGTACAAATGATGAGTCCACGATTTGGACTCATTTAGGGATAGATTTTGATGAAATTAGTGTCCTCAAATGCATGTTTTATCCCGATATCTAATAAAAACCTTTAAGTTTCAGGTATTTGAAGTTTGAGGCAAAGTGTGGACGCTACTTAGCAAAAAGGAGAAAAAAAAGCCAAAAGAACGAAGAAACGAAGATCTGCGAATCGCCGAACCCATTCGGCGAATAGCCAACATATCGCATATTCGCCTTTTCTTACAGTGTGCTGAGCCTTGAAGGAAAGGAAAAAATTGGCGGTGAAAAGGAGAAGTCGGTGTAGCACCGAACGACTCAACGAAGCAATGCTACATCTCCCAATTATCGAGGAGACAAATATGTTGAAGGCAACTGATGAAAGGCGATGAAGTACACCGAAGGGTGGATCGCCGAATGCATCAGTGATTCCCACTAATGTCGCCGAAGATCCTTCGGAACACATTTTCTAAAAACTATAAATATTAGTTCAATTTTTATTCTTCGGAGAAATTTTTATTTTGTTTTATCTAGTTTTTAGATTATTAAGTTTGAGACAAAGTTTGGGAGATATTCTCTCTAAGTTTTGTAGAGGGTTTTGAACAACTTGGAGTTTTTAAAGTGTTTCAAATTCAATGAATTGGACTTGGGTCTCTTGGATTATTCACTCTTGGCTTGTTTTATGACTTAATCTTGCATACCTATTAATGGAAACTGATATTGGTATACGTCTTTATCTCTTTTACATACGTAGCTAAAACCCCAATTCTTGGGGTGTGATTTTGTGAATATGGGTTAGATTAGTTGTTGGGTCTTGCTTGTTGATTGTTTATTTTTAGTTTAAATGTTATTTCGTTTGGTGGTTGTGTATGAACATAATGAGGGTGTAGTTGCATATATGTGTTTTCGGCTTGCGAGAGAGAGAGGTCCTAAAACTAAGACCACTAAATTGATGGCAAGTGTGAGTGGGTTGACATGAGGTCCAGCTCGAGAGAGTGAACCCTAGTCCCAAGTCCACACACTCAGCTCAAGAGAGTGAGTGGGTTAAGGCGGAGGTTGTTCTTCATGCAGCAAGTGGGTGTCCGAGAGGAACGCATTTGGAACGGGTGTAGTTGCATATATGTGTTTTCGGCTTGCGAGAGAGAGAGGTCCTAAAACTAAGACCACTAAATTGATGGCAAGTGTGAGTGGGTTGACATGATGTCCAGCTTGAGAGAGTGAACCCTAGTCCCATGTCCACACACTCAGCTCTAGAGAGTGAGTGGGTTAAGGCGGAGCTTGTTCTTCATGCAGCAAGTGGGTGTCCGAGAGGAACGCATTTGGAACGGGGTAAGTTGCTCGAAAGAGAGCTTATCCCCCTTAAAGTCTAGCCTAGTGACAAATACTCAGTGAATTAACTATTAAAAGCATGTACCCAATGATTTAGTGTATCCCGTATTCCTATCACATCCCAAGAATCCCATCTCCATACTTATATTCTTTCCTTATTTTCACTGTTGTAGTTGTTTCTTGCTTACATACCCCCATTTGATACTTGACGCTTGTATCACTCTTTTTAATTTTTTATGTTTTCATTTGCCAAATTATTAAGATACGATTAGCTTTAGCACTTTCTCCCTTAACCACTAATTGTCACGCCCACTCCATTGGGACTCGACCTCAACCCTTGGTCGGGTTACTATACTATTACACGACCGTAGACACTTGCATGGGAAGTTGTGTAATTTATTACATAACATCCAAATGGCGCCACTACCAGGGAGTGGTGTTACGTGAATATTGTTGGGTTAAGCCGAATTCTGCTCTCGATAATCGTAGTTTACTAACTTTATTTTTAGTTTTGTTTTCTTTGAGTTGTCACTGTATGCAGGCACCCTGAGAATGGCTGAGGGAAATGGTGACAAGTCGACTGAGACAAATCAAGAAGTGGAGGGTGACTTCAAGTTATCTGCATTGGTAACTAAGCTGAACGACTTCGCCACCAAAATCTCAGAGGTGGAAAACCAGTGCAACTGCCAAGGGAGGTACATGCCCCCTCATGAGTGAGAAATGTCTAGGAGCAATGAAAATAAACGTATCGAGGATACGTTATTGATCATTCTCCAAAAGCTTCATGAGCAGGATAGAATGCTAGAGGAAATGAAGGAAAGAGTGGAGGTACTGAATTAGATGAGTGGCTCTCACTCAAGATCAATCAAGTTGATCGAAGACCTCTTGAACAACGCAGTGTCTCATCTCAGCCCTAGCTTTAAAGGAGGGTTGCCTAGTAGCTTTAGGTCTAACCCAAGTAATGAAGCTTGACTGATAGATCGCATCGTGCCATGACGTTAAATAAGGCGCTTCTTGGGAGGCAACCCAAGGTTTTATAGCTTTAGATTAGTTTGTTAGAATAATGGTGTGTTAATTTTGTAGGTTAAAACAAGAAATATATTGAAAAGTGCAGGTTGTCGATTTGAGGATCCGGTTGGCGTGTCGCGGAATTGATTAGTTATCCCACTATTTTCCACCGTTTGGACCACCACATAAACTGGAGGCCCTGTAAAAATTGGCGAGGTAAGCAACCATTCAGCGCGCCGCCGAGTAGGTTGGTGAACTATATTAACATCGCCGAATGGACGCACACATGGCGGTTTATATTGGCCAAAAGCCCTAGAATTTGAACTTCTTTACTTTCCCTCACTTTTGAACTTCACATTCTCATACCAAGATAGCAATTTCAATATTCTTGGTTTCCATTAGAATTTTAGTTTGTTCATTTGTACTCGGAATTGGAACAATTTTCCACCTAGATTTTCAATCGTGTTTTAATCGGCATCAAAGGTGGTTTCCGAATCCATACTTTACATTAGAAAATTGTTTACTCATTTGCAATAATTGTCTCATAGGGATGTGTTTTTGCCCTCTCTGGTAAGATTTGAATCCTTAATTGCTTATTTTAAATTTGAAAAATCTTGCCCGTATGGTTCGACTGTCAAATGCCCGTAATCTTTGTGCTTTATAATGAGTTGGGTCGTGGTTGCGTGTTGTTAAATTGATTGGGTGAAGTCTGAGTAGCCCGCGTTTGTGCTAAATGTCAAAAATTTGCTTAATGATAGAACGGGTGACACTACTCTTAATAAGAGCAAATATCGTCAAATGGACAAATGCAGCAAATTCGGGAGAAATCTAAGTATCCTGGGGTGATGGGTAGTATGGGTCTTGTTTGAATTTAATGAGTGCATGCTTTTATTTTATTTTTGGGGGTTGCTGGATTTTATTCGGAAAGATGGTTTGAAAATAGGTACATTGGGTCGATTTGCGAGCTAGGTCGAGCTCGTCGAACGACTCGGTGGTCCGCCTAATGTCCTCATCTTACCGATAATTTGGTGCCTTGATTTATAGTTGATACTGTAACTTTCGGCGAGAAGCTTGATGGCGCCGAAAGCATTAGGCGACTCGTCGAAAGTACTCTTATCGCACTTTGTCTGCACTCCTGAGTCTATGTTGCACTGTTACTTTTAGTGGATAATCACTTGTTTGCCGAAAGTACTTGGTGATTCTCCGACCGGGTTTTCCCATCGCCAAGTTGCAAAAAAATTGCAAGCTAAACCTTTTGGCGAGCGCGATCTAGTTCACCAAAGAGGTTTGGTGATTCGCTGACTGGATCGGTGAATCTTTTTGCAATAAGATTTTCTGTGATTGTGTTAAGTTTCTCCTAATTTCTCTCGATCTTTTGCAGGTATGGTATGCATAAAATTAAATGAGCCACCCCAGAAAAAAGCTAAGGGCATTACGATAAATGAAGGAGGATTAAATCCTCCACAGAAATGAAAGAAATATCTCCCACCGAGAGACAAAGGCAAGAGGAAAAACCATACAGCAAAGAAATGAGTAGCTATTGAGATCCAAGTTGAGTGGTCTGAGCCTGAAGATGATCAACCCTTGATTCACCGACAGAATATGCTACGAGATAGACATTAGCCCACCTCAACCAGAACTCCTCCTGCTGTCACTCCTTCGACAACAGACTCGGTGCCAGCTCAGGCACCACCTCTAGTTTCCCCTGCACTCCCTCTCCCTATAGTTCCTCCATCGAGGATATTAAACTGATTGAAAGGTGATGGTTTACGGACCATCATAGAGGAGAAATTACTATCTATGGAGGATCTGGAAGGCAACCATCCTGAGGTGCTTGAAACTCTATGATACCATGGATTCGAGTAGTTCAAACGTCCCTGAGGCCCTTACATTTCTTCCTGGGTAAGAGAGTTTTACACTGCTTATGGGGAGTTGGTGCCTAAGAACAAGAAGATGCCCAATGAGTTTAGACCGGTGAAGTCGGTCATGGTTAGAGGCAAGAAGGAGGTCGAGTGCCACAACGAGCATATTAACGCTATACTGGGTAGACCGCTGCACTCTGTGCTTCCTTACGAGAGGTTGCCTATTGTTCTCTTCCTGGATGATTTGAAGGGTTGGTTTGCTCCGATGATTTCTGACACCACCCCGAGGTGGATGGATGTGGGAGCTCCTATTCAGAAAAGGGATAGGAACATCGCCTCCAGGTTCTGGTTTGGCTTCATCATCAGCACCATAATGCCATCCCAGAACGAGTCTATTATGTGCAATCCTAAGGCAGCTTGCCTTGGTTCTATCATGGACACGACACGGATCGACCTAAGACAATTGAATTCACAAGAGATGGCCATGAGAGCCAAGCAGAGACTTACCTCTCTGCCATTCCCGGTTTTGATCACTAAGTTATGCCGGCGTGCCGGAGTACCCCGAGATCCTGCGAATGATATAGAGGTCATCCCTTCATCATCCATGGACATCCGGCATATTGAGGCTGAGTTCACTTGAGAGGAGATTGACAGGAGGGGAGCAGCTCCAACAGACACTTCTCCAGAGGTCAATATTGACTCATTACCAGCAGAGGGACCTTCGCCCACTCCGGCATCTGAGCCCTCAGGTATACCTGCTCCTTCTTTCTCTTCCTCACAGGCTCCAGGTGCTTCCTCATCCTCCCAGCCTATCAGGATTACTCAGGCCATGATCCTGAAGATGGGGCAGTTGGCTTATTCAGCTGAAGTGAGAGCTACCCGATTGGAGAGATCCATCCTGGGATGATTGATAGTGCCATACTAGCAACACGTAACCACTTTCAGACTTCTGTTGATGCCTTGACAGTGAGAGTCATTGCTTGTGAGAGTAGACAGGGGGAGGTCTTTGAGGTGACGACTTTAAAAGCCGAGGTTGCGAGTTTGGAGAAGGATGTACACTATTTGAAGGCTATGGACTTCACTTCACTGATGCGGGATGCAGATGATGAGGATGCTCCTGAGACCTCAGAGATTCCTTCGGCTATCGAATATTTGCAGAGGGATGGTACAACATATGTATAGTCGGATGCAGAGAACAATGAGGAGTTGATATCAATAGATGCTAAGGAGAGCAGAGATGAGGGCATATTCAGAAATTTCCCAGATCTTATAGAGATGGTTGTGCAGCCGGTGATCTACACATTGCCGACTGAGACGTCCATAGTAGCTCCTAGTGGATCTGGCATTTCTATTCCATCTGAGGAAACTCCGGGTACTAATGCCCAAGTTGAGACTGCTACACCAACCACTGAGACCCCGACAGAGAGAGAGAGACTGCATAGACAATACCTTTCTTTACGTCCCTCTTTGTGTTATTATATTTCTACTTTTGAAGACTTTTATTTGCATTTGAGGACAAATACTTTTTAATTGTTGTGGGGTGAGGCCCACACCTTTTGTGTTGATAGTTGTGTTTTGTTTATATATTTGGGTTGTTCTGCTTTAAAATTGTGTTTTATCTGTTTGTGTGGATGATTGAGCTTATGGCTCCTTTTATTTATTTTATTGCGAAATGAGTTTAACCCATCCAAAAAAATTTGCCACCGCTTGTGTGTGTGGATGTGGCTGTTCTTGTGCAAAATTCGAGTCTCGGTTTCGATCAATACCGATGACTAGAATAGTACTCTCAATAGAACGAATAGGAATGCGCAGCTACGATGAGGCCAAATGAAGTTGTATAGATAATATGTGAATTCTTTGCATTTCGTTTTGACTAGCCTAGTATCGAATCGAGTCTCCTGTAATGACCATTGCACACTAGCAAAAGTGTGGAGTCTTGTTTGACTTTAGTGCAAGGAAAGTCTTATGGCCTAAGTTGCCTATTCAACTCACCACAAATCAAGAAGTGCAAGGAAAGTCTTCTCTAACCTATGGTGTTGAGAAAAATGGAACCCCTCCATATAAAAAAAAGAAGAGAAAGAGAAAGAGAAAAAGAAAAGAAAAAGACTGAAAAAGAAAGTTGTGGAATAAAGTACCAAAGAAATGGGGTTTCCAAACAATCCATGGGAAGTGAATAATGGGATGACTTATGAGCACTAGAAAATATGATGATGGAAAAGGAAAGGAAGTGTTGTCAATACCACATCTCATGAGGATAAATGTCACTGAGCCTAAATGACCATACCTTTGCACCCAGCCCCGTTACGAACCTTGTTAAAACCTTTGTGATCTTGAGAAAGTCGAAACAAATATTGATTGGAAAATACGGGCAAACCTATGGGTGAAAGCATGGATTGTGTTGATCTTTGTAGGTGTGACTATTGCATCTGATTCCTGAACTTTAAATGATTAAATCATTATGTGCGAATATGAAATCATTCTTTCTGTTAAGGCATTCCAACACTATAGTTGAGCCTGAACTGGCATTTGAGGCAAATATTGTGAGCATGAGATTCGTTGACATTGTTTGAGTCACTACATGAATCGTTGAGTGCACAATTGATATTTGCATAAGTAAATTGAGTCTTGTTGTAGGCATTCATGATCGAGTCTTGTGAAGCACTGTTCAAGACACCATTTTTGAATAGCTGAACTTGAGTTTGCTTGAGGACAAGCAAAAGTTTAAGTTGGGGGTGTTGATGAGTCCACGATTTGAACTCATTTAGGGCTAGATTTTGTTGAAATTAGTGTCCTCAAATGCATGTTTTATCCCGATATCTGATGAAAATCTTTAAGTTTCAGGTATTTGAAGTTTGAGGCAAAGCATGGACACTACTTAGCAAAACGGAGCAAAAGAAGTCGAAAGAACGAAGAAACGATGATCTGCGAATCGCCAAACACATCCTGCGAATCGCCAAACACATCCAGCGAATCGCCAACAGATCGCATATTCGCCTTTTGTTCCAGTGTGCTGAGCCCTAATGAAAAGAGAAAATCGGCGGTGAAAAGAAGCAGTCGGTGTAGCACCGAATGACTCGGCGAAGCAATGCTACATCACCCAATTATCTAGGACACAAAGATACTAAAGGCAACTGATGAAAGGCGACGAAGTAGACCAAAGGGCGAGTCACCGAATGCATCGGCGATTCCCACTAATGTCGCTGAAAGATCCTTCGGAGCATATTTTGTGAAAATTATAAATACTAGTTCTATTTTTAATCTTAGGAGAAAATTTAATTTATTTTATCTAGTTTTTAAATTATTAAGTTTGAGACAGAGTTTTGGAGATATACTCTGTAAGTTTTAGAGAGGATTTTGAAGAACTTGGAGTTTTCAAAGGGTTACAAATTCAAGGAATTGGACTTGGGTCTCTTGGATTTTTCACTCTTGGGACTTAATATTGCATACCCATTGATGGAAACTGATATTGGTATACGTCTTTATCTCTTTTACATGCGTCGCTAAAACCCCTTTTCTTGGGGTGTGATTTTGTTAATATGGGTTAGATTAGTTGTTGGATCTTGCTTGCTGATAGTTTATTTGTTGTTTAAATGTGATTTAGTTTAGTGGTTGTGTATGAACCTAATGAGGTTGTATTTTCAAATATAATTTCATATATGTGTTTTTAGCTTGCTCGAGAAAGTGGTCGTAAACCTAAGACCACTAAATTGATGGCAAGTGTGAGTGGGTCGACATGAGGTTCAACTCGAGAGAGTGAACCCTAGTCCCATGTCCACACACTCAGCTCGAGAGAGTGAGTGGATTAAGGTGGAGGTTGTTCTTCATGCAACAAGTGGGTGTCCGAGAGGAACGCATTTTAAATGGGGTAAGTTGCTCGAGAGAGAGCTTATCCCCCTTAAAGTCTAGCCTAGTCACAAATACTCATTGAATTCACCATCAAAAGCATGTACCCAATGATTTAGTCTATCCCGTGTTTCTTTCATATCGCAAGAATCCCGTCTCCATACTTTTATTTTTTCCTTATTTTGACTGCTTTAGTTGTTTCTTGCTTACAAACCCCCATTTGATACTTGATTCTTACGTCACATTTTTTAATTTGTGATATTTTCATTCGCCAAAGTCTTTAGCTATGATTAGCTTTAGCACTTTTTTCCTTAACCACTAATTCTCACGCCTACTCCCTTGGGACTCGACCCCAACCCTTGGTTGGGTTAATATACTATTGCACGATCATAGACACTTGCATCGGAAGTTGTATCGTTGATTACGCAAACATCAACACACTTATGTTTGGAATTGATATAATGTGAAAGATTTTCTCACAATATGATGATTCTAAGGTTGAAAGGGTATTCTCAACTATTTAATCTAGGAGCTATAGTAGGAGTCATGTTTGATTGAGTGTCAAGACATTCTCCCATGATTATGAACTTAAGTCAAAACTTAATATAACCTCAATGTGAATTAATGCTTAGCACCGAGTGGATAGTGAAATGAGATTGAAGCCTTCGCGTTAGTAGAGGCCAGGTTTCAGGGAACAATATCTTGGGATGTAAGCCCTCAACTTGGTAGATGCCGTGTTTTCTAGTAGCAATCCCCTTATCCCATAAAATATGTTCCCTCATAGGTCTTTAGCTTGTAGATCCACCTAATCTAAGAGTGTGGTTCTACCTTAGGCAAGTTGGACAACTACTTTTCGTTGTTGGGTAGACACCGTATTCCATGTTTAGCTCACGTGGTTTATGTCGGTTAAGGCTTATCCCATTGTGATAGTGTGAACAAGAATATGAATTATGAACTATAGTAAATCAAGAAGATTTACTTAGTGTGGGTAGGATTATGGGATCTTATTCATGCATTGCACAAGTATGCTTTGAGGGTATTTATGGTATGTTACCTTTATGTTATGATGATCTATATGTTGAATATGCTTTTGACTTATGCTTTTACACTAATCTTCATGATGATTCTTCAACTTGGTAAAGTGCATGTTTTTCAACTAAAATATCCCTTTAAGCACGTTTTAATGATTTTTAAGCATGGATATCATACTTAGTACTTTTTTATACTATCCCATACTTTCCTACATTTTCCCAAGTGTAGGGTCTGATTCTTAAGGCGGTCATCATTTGGTTAAAGCTTGGGTTTGACTATTTCCCTTTCTTGTGGTGAGTCCTCATTATTTGAGGACAGGAGTTTCATTTTGAGTTTCATTTCTAGTATCTCATTTTTGAACTATGTTGTATATGTTGTGTCCCTTTTCATTTGAACTATTGTAGTTGATGGCTAATTGAGACAAGTCTAGACTTCCGCTTTGCTTTTATGAAAGACTTTTCAAGACTTGAAATGCATTTTTACTCTTATTGTTCTAATGTTTTATGTTATGATAAGCTAAGTGGCTCACATGGTGCCTTTAGGGGTATTATATGCCTTGTTATGTCTAAGGGGTACCATTGGGTCGTGACAAACTTCGTATCAGAGCAGAAGGTTTAGAATGATTTTAGGATGATGTCTCATAAGCCCAGTCTAGTAGAGTTTTGTTCCTGGGTGTGAAGCGCGCCACATTAATGAACGAGAGGCTATAAGATGTTTAGGAAACTATAATTCTTTCATTACTCTTAAGTCATGCCTTATCGTTTAACTCTATAAAGACCCTCTCCTAATCTTTCTCTTAGGTATTCAAGATATGAATACACAAAGGGCTAATGCTATGTCACGACCCGACAGCAGCCCCTAGTGGTAACATGGCGTACTCGACCCAGAAGGGCTGTTATACAAGCCTCATAGCATTCATTCGTCGCATAGGTAATAGAAATAGTACATAATTTAAAACATTTTATTCAAAAACCATACAATCTAGAGACATTTATAAGCAGCGGAATTCTAAAGTCTCACATGGCCATGTTAGACAAAACTTTATACAAGATAGGGTCACGGCCCTTTACAATCGAAATCTTGACAATAGTCTTAAAACATGAAAGAACTAGAACAATAAAAGTCCTTGTCCTCAATCTATGAGGACATACCCAAAATGTCTTGGAGAACTCCATTCCAAGCTTGAATAGGAAGAACCAAATCGATTGCCAATCCCTACACTTCATAAGAATAAAGAAAATATGGGTTAGCACATAAAGTACTAAGTATGATAGACATGCAAAAACATTCTTAAAACGAACATCTTTGTTTGAAAGTCATGATACATGCCATTTTAGTAAATCTTCATGAACATTGATAAAAGAGGCATAATATAAGTCACAACTAACATGCAAGTCACATTAGAACATTAGAACATAATCCACACATGAACCTTTACCTTTCACCTTAAGCATTCACCTCAAGTAACCCTCAAGCTATACCTTGTACAATGTACGGGTAGCATCCCATACCACCACCCACACTAAGACACCACCTTAAGGTCACCAAAAGTGAATTCACTATTCATCGTTTCCACCTTTACACAATAAAGCATATAAGAGACATAAACATTACATGAGTCACATCATCACATTAAGACCACACCTAAGACAACTCTAAGTCATAGTTGTGCAATGTGCAAGTAGCATCCCATACTACTACTCACTCTAAGTACTCCTTTGAAGTCACCCTAGACAAAGCAAATTCACACCCAAAAGTCATGACTAGGAAATAACTCATAATACAATCCAAGTATAGCATGCATCTTTACATTTAAGCATATAAGCATTTAAAAGTCAACATTCTTCATTAGCTTCATTTCATTAAAAGCACCTTCATTCATTAGATATTAGATCAACATTCTCATAAATGACATCATAAGAGCCCATTCATTTCATTAACATTATAAGGAACACACCATAACCTCCCTCAAATGCCTACTTGTGCAATGCATAGATGGCGTCCCATACCACCACCCACACGAAGTAGTACACCATTAAGAAGCCATAGTTTATTAACATTGTTGTGGGGGTAAGCCTTAACCGACATAGACCATGTGAGAAATTCATGGAATCCTGGTGTCACCCTCATCGGATAACAGATTCCTACTTGCCTAAGGTAGGACCA
>JAJOOF010001443.1:0-45735 GCA_029582545.1 Solanum lignicaule | reverse complement strand
CCAATACTGTAGTAGCAATTCTTACAGCCATAGTTTGACTTAATTGGTCGATGCTATTTCCATGTGATTATAGTGGACGAGCTACATAGATGTCATGCAGATAGTAGTCTGTATTTTATGATTTAGGCTGCAGATACATATCCATTAGTAGGTTTCTGGTGTTGAAGGAGTGACGAGATCAGTTCTGGTCTTGAATTTCTTATTCTTGAAAGTGGTTGGGTGATTTAGCAAATATTTTGTACCTGCAAGTTTACACCCATCATGAGTCGTTCAGGACTATCATATGGGAATTGTAACTAATTTGACTAGCTGGGGTTACTTTCTGGCATATGTTCTTTTTGTAGCTACCTGAATTGGCCCTACCAATCAAATTCATAAGACAAATAATGATCAATGAAGATCCCCCTCTTTTTTTTATTGGAGAGCTCGGGTTAATCAGTCTACTAAGATTTGCTTTTCTTGTTGTGGATCCCGAATGTTCTTTGCTCCTTTCAGCTCAAAATGCTTAATGTGGAGAAAATGACACAAGAGCTTATATTATTGGGAGAAATTAAGATTTGAACTTAATTATCCATTGGGTATGCATGGCCATATAAATGAAAGAAGCGTATCTAAAAATGTATGTAAATAATGGGAAGGAATGACAACTGCAAGTCAAAGGGAAAGAGTAGTTTGTTTGGTTAGGACCAGCCGTTGTTTGATGTTTGATGATAACAACAAATGCAGACAAATCTGTCGAACCATTGAGGACAAGTATAAAAAAACAGAATCTGTCCCTCCTACTCAACATCAACTCTCTGCTATTCCTCTTTTCTTGATCCTCATTATTCTTATCTTTCTGTTTCTCTACTTTTTTTGTACCTAAAAATGGATCAAAATCTTCATCACCAACACAAACTCATGCACCGATGTTGCAGCCATGAAGAAGGTAACACCCCTAATATATACATACCCCTTTGTTTTTTCTTTCGTTTTTTTTTTTTGAATTTCTTCTTTCGTTTTTCGTTTTTTAACCTCTTTTTTTTTTTTTCTTGGAAATCAGAGGTTAATAGTATGGAGTGGGAATTCATTAGAATGAGCAAGCAAGAAGAAGATCTTATTTACAGGATGCACAAACTTGTTGGAGACAGGTAAAAGTTGAATAATTACCAGTATCTTCATGTCTCATTATTAAGACTAGGAAAACATTGTCATAAACATGCACAGATGTAGTATTGTCATTAACTTTTAACTTGACTAAACTATATCAAAGACATACTTCGAATTAAGTCCACACAAATGCTTAAACATCTTATAAATAGTGGCAAAATCAAAATTCTTACTACGGGATTTTAAAATATGAAAAAGTACACTTGCTAAGAACCTAAAAGAGATTCAACATCTACTATATATAAATAATAAATAATTTAAATCAAGTTAAACAATATACGTTTTTCCTTGGTCCTACCTAGCTCCACCCCTGCTTTATAACTCACTTCTCTTTTGTTTCTACTTCCATATGGGACTTTATTCACTCACACACGCCCATCAGATATGAGAAATTTTTACATTTATCTGTTATAGCACTTAACCTATCGTTATACTATTAATGTTTATTTGGATGTTAAAATAGAGTGTTATGTTTTTGTGAAGGTGGGGGCTTATAGCAGGTAGAATACCAGGGAGAACAGCAGAAGAAATAGAAAGGTTTTGGATAATGAGACACAGTGATGGGTTTGCACACAAGAGAAGACAAACAATTAAGAAAAGTCTACCACCTACATAATTATTATCCTTCTTTTTCTACCAAAAAAAAAAAAAAAAAGAGAGGAAAAAAAAAACTTTTTGAGGAAAGCAGATTATCTTTTTCCTCCTCATCCTTTCTTTTCCATTTTGTTTGGGGGACCCAAGCTACTGATCATTTTATCATTTTCTTGTCTATGTACTTCTACTTTTAGATTTATATCTTATGCCTTTTTGGTTTATTTGTTATGTTTATGTGTGCAATATATATGTAATCATATTATCTTAGCTTTAGGTGACAATATTATTAGTCCAATATGTATCCAAAATATTAGTTAATCGTGCAAAATTATCAACTGTATCCAACTATGCATTACAATATATTGTGACGATAATTAAGTGCAAAATTAGTTTTCTCTTGGTAAATATACTTGCTCCAATCTATTTTATTTTATATGTTGTTGAATTTATGTTCTTTAAGAAAATATAATTAAAAGAGTAATTTGACTAAATTATTCATCTTTACTCTTTGATCTTAATTTTGTACTACTACTTTTTTTTTCATTATAGTAATATCTCCACATTATTGAGTAAAATAAGTAATTAATTATATCTTAATTTTTTAAAATGACAACTATCTTTCACCAATTATTTTTAGTAAACACAGTAATTAAAAGGAAGCGGAGAGAGTAATAACTAAAAAGGGGTTTTGATAAACAAAGAAAATTGAGTGATTGTTTAGTGATAAAATTACTATCTAAGACATTTCCTTAAGTATACTAATGATCTAAAATTGCTTTCCTCTATGGGCTCTTTTTTGTAGAAAGGAAACTATTTCCTCATTTTTACCAAAATAAGTGTTGTTATTAATTTTTGCATATTTAAAAAAAATATATTTATTCCTAGGAAATAAGAAGGGCAATTTTTTTTTTTTAAAATCAATTCTTTTTTTGAAACACTAAAATAAGTCTTATTTGAAAATAAAAAAAAACACTTGTTTTAGAACAAAAGGAGTACATTCCAGAAGAAAAATCCTGCACCAAACTTATTGGAAACGATTATTAAAAAATTGAAAATTTCCAAAAGAAGCACTAACATTGGGTGGTTAGTTGTTTATCTTTTCATCAACTTCAAGAAAATGTTAAAAGCAACAATTTTGTCAATTATCTTATTGTTGTTAGTGAAGGAAAATAAGATTTTGTTTACTTAAAAGTTTTTTTTTTAAAAAAAGTGTTAAACTGTGAACGATCAATAAGAGAAATTAAAGAATAGATTAAATTTTGGACTAATTTTACTATCAAGATTTGTATTTGTTAGCTCACGAATCATTCTGCGAGACGTCTAATAGTCTCTACCTTGATCGTCGAATTCTTAGTCTAGGAATATATAGATTAAGATTATCCATCATTCCTTTTATTAAAGTAAAATAGTTTCAATTAGAGAGTAAACAAATGGGTTAACGGGTCGAAGGAGTGGAAACATATTTTGGGCCGGAAAGAGCCCATTATATTGAGATTCCTTAGAATTAGTGGCCCATAATTCTTCAATTAACCCAACTACTATTATTTAGTCCATTTCATGTGTAAAATCTTAAATCAAACAAATATCACGAAAATTACTTGTTACATGAAATTGCAAACATAACTTCTAAAACAATTTTTTTTACAATATACCATAGGTTAACTCATTGCTCTTTTACATCTCATCAATGAAAGTTCAATAGATTAAGAGATCATAATTCTTTTTTTATATTCTTTTATCAAACGATATTATTTTTTCACTTTTCTATTTCTTTTTTCTTGATTGATCTGTGTGTTGTGAAGAAATTAAAGTATTTACCTCAATTACACTCTATACTAATGCTAAAAAAATTCATATCACATGTAAAATAAATACTGTAAAAATCATAATAACTCAGTTAATTAACTATCTGAAATTTTATTGATGCGAGCCTAGCTCTGTCACAAGTGGCAATTTATGTGGTACACGGTGTAGAAGCCGCCATTTTATTTTATTTTTATAATAATCTTTCTTTCTGGATCTGTTAAGTATGAACTAACAATAATATATTGCCAACTTTTTATCCTTGCTGCTCAACGTGTTCCCTTATGGTTTCAAACAAATAGTAGGGACCATCGTTATATTATTGATGATTATGATTCAATATTAGATATACTTCCGTTAACTTTACTGGTTCACTTTGAATATCGCATGCTTCTTAAGAAATAATAATCGAAATGATTATTTTATTATAATATACATATTGATTAATGTTTCATATATAAATTTGAAAAATAATTTTGGAATAAATAATTAATGCACATGGGAATAAAATAATTATCTTTTGTTGATATGTTAAAAGTAAAAATTTATTTTTGAAATAATAAACAAGTAAAATTAAATGAAGTGAGTATTATATTTCTTTCCTTGTACACAAAATTTACGCTTATTTTCTTTAAATTTAACTAACTTGTAGAATATAAATATTTTGGCCCTTTAAGCTAGCTAGTCTACAACAATTAGCAGGGCCAATATAATTAATTAATACTGTGGAGTAATGATGTATTGTGGTTGACATTAAGAAAACGTTGAGAAAAAATGCGAGCATAAGTTTTATTAATGTGATAATACTGACCAATGATATCCATTTTAATGTTCGTACGATATCCCCCTTCTTCTTTTCGTTTTTTCAAATAATCGTGATGTCCAGTCAATTTTTGCATATACATATTTCAATTATTGCTTCTTCTTTTTTTCCTACCCAAATTTGTTACTTTTTCTCTCTCACAATGATAATGTTTACTAAACTTGTGGGTAGAGAAAGTATATATATAATGAAGAACTTTAAGGATTCCAGTACTTTTCCAATAAAATTTGAGAAAATATCGTACCATTTAGCAAAATACAATGATTATAATTCAAAGGAGGTAAATTACTTAATTAATTTATCATTTGCTTTTATAAATGCTCTTTTTATTGTGGCTCTACTTATTTCCTTGACCTGGTAAAACAATTAGAACAAAACATTTATCCACAGTAAAGTAGTGCAAACGCGTTTATACGGGAAAATCCCAATATATATAATCTTATTTGGAAATTAAAGTAAAGTGTGACCCAAAACAACGTATTAAAATCTTGTTGGAAGGTTCTTAAGATCTTGTTTTTATTATTATAGCATGTAGCAAAATCCAACCACACAACTTCAATAACTCTTTTTATATCATTTTTAATATTAATCTCTTTTTTATTTTTTCTTCATAATTGGGACTAAACATGGAAAAAGTAGTCCCACACAATAAGTAGACAAGTCAGTAGTACTTGGATGTAATTCATTTATGTAACAAAAATATGGATCGTGTGTAGTGATGGACCATTGGGATTACTTCGGTCTTAATCAAAGATTTCGGATAAGAGTTATGGGTATGGAGAAAATTATGTTGGGAGCATCACCCTCGAATGAGCCTATTGAACAAAATTTATTTTCTAGTCACATCATCATATAGGTGATTATCTTAATAAATTATGCTAATATTATTTTATAGGATTGATAATATCAAATGGATCCTTTTTATATATACTACATCCGTCTCTTATTAAATGTGCACTTTTTATTTTACATGATAATTAATAAATTTTCAGCTTTACTATTTTACCCTTCGTTCATATTAATTAGCCTCTTGAAAAAAAAGAAATTTTGAATCTTCAAAATTTGTTTAAGCTTTTAAAGGTCATATTAATTATAGAGATAAAATGAAAAAAAATTAGTTAATTCTATCCTGATTTAGTAAGTGATCAAGTAATATAGATAAATATTTCTAGTAAGATGCATATCTAATATGAGAATTGAGACGTATGGAGTAATACTATGTGAAATTGAATAAAGATTATTCTCATCACTTCCAACAAATTGTCCCTCGACAAAAATGTTTTCTAATTAATAAGGGGTTAAAATGAGTATCGTCAACTTTTTTATTGACAGATTATTAGTTGGCGTTTGGACATGCGATATCCAATATGAAATCATGAACTATTGGGTCGGAAATTTGAGTCACGGTAAATGTAGATTGAAAAACTATTAATTTTTCTAGGTGGTGAGGTGTTATAGAAAAAAACATAAGATTGTAAAAATATAAATAAAATCATTTTTTTAATCTTATTTTTAAAATACAATAGTGAGCTACAACGTAATCTTACAAGTGATTCAGTCTCTTTTTAATATTTTTTTTGATGGATTATATTCTCAAGCCCAAGTAGGGTGCTAACAACCGTACAAGTGTGGATATTTTAGAATTCTAATGGTTTGCACAGTAAGTCAAACAAAGTCCTTTGAAAATACTAAAAGACGGATTGGAATCTATATATACTTACTAGGAGTAATAAATAATGTTAAGTACATTTCATTATTGTTTACTAATATTGTTAGCCGAGTATTATGTGAAAGAGGACAAATATTTGATAAATATATATTTACAGTACATTTTGCAGGTTAAGTCAGCTAACAAGAGAGGCTCTCTACCGAAATTTTAGATATTTTTTCAGAGTCTATCTAAAATAAAATTGAATGACTTTATAGCCAAAAAAAAGTAACGACTATTGATAGGAAAAATAATTATAAGTTCAGCGATTATTTCAGAAATTAGTTTAAATTTTTTGCTTATAATGGATGCACGTAGTTAATTAATTGATCAAATAATGTTCTGTTGTAATGTGTTGTGTGTGTGTGTGTTTTTGTGTGAGTGTATTTGTGTGTGTGAGTGTGTTTGTGTGTGAGAGCTAGTCCCTGGAATTTAAGTACAAAAAGGAAAAAATGCAGTTAGATGTATGACAAATAGATACGAGTAAACAACATCGCAGAAAAGTGTATTAATGTAAAGATGGATTTTGGGACTAACTCAATCTAAAAAATTAGTTCATATTTACTATTAAAACGAAGATTTTTAATTTCATAGATGATAATCAAACTAAGTATCTATAGCAGAAACGCCATATAACTAAATTTGAGTAGCCGAAAAAAATATCATAATTACTATTACATACTCAGAAAATCGGTGACGTTATTAGTTTGGTGTGAAATGTTCATGAAATATATTATCGCGGCTGCGGCATAAGCAAAAGTTGTCAAATAAATAATTATTGTTACGTCATGGACACATTATTTTCCCAAAGTAGTTGGGAGAAATATTAGAAAGGTGAATTGATGGCAATGAGTACTGCGCCACAGACACAATAATTTTGTACGTACGTTGGTGTTTAATGTCATTTCCAACACTTTTCTTGGTAAAGTAGGAGAAACCAATTAACATGACAAAAGTTTGGGATATAAAGGGATGAAATTTATTTGTAAATTTCCTTTTCATTTCTCTTGTGTTTCCTAGCTAGCTAGTAGGGACGACTATCAGGGGATGTTATTAGCTTAATTGATTGACTATCTAAATTTTCACGTTGTTGGTGAGGCTATGAAAGTTAATTTCCCACCTTATAATTTCCTCCCTGTTTTCTCGTTCCACTAATTCCCCCAAGTACCAAAAAAAAAAAAAAGAGTAGTGGGGATCATCACTAGAAGCAATATACTATCTATGTCCCTAATTACTTGTTCACTTTTAAATTGACACACCTATTAAGAAAATAATTATTGACATAGTGAGTTTACCATTTTACCCTTATTAATTATGAAGTAGATAAATTAAAATTTTAATATTTTCAAAAGGTTCTACCTTTTTCAAAGTAATTAATTGAGGGAATAATAGGAATTTTTTTTTGTCCATTCTTGATTTATCAAAATGGACAATTAATTAGGGACAACTATAAAAGGAAAAATGGACAAGTAAATAGAGACAAATAGAGTATATTATAAGTGTATACGATAGATGACTATAATTAGTGACATTTATTTTCTTTGAATTTCAACTATTTGAGCGACCGCAATATATAAATAGTAGTAGTTAGTAGCGAGGTCAAAAAATTTCATTAAGAGGTTTGAAATATGAAAAAGTAAACATGCAAAGAAGTCGGTGTTAAACCATATGTATAGATAATATATATAGTTTTCCGCGGAAAGAAGTTTTGGATGATTATTAGCTCCGCCAATCACTAGTAGTACTAATTATTGAAGGAAAATTTGAAAGGAAAGTAGGAAGAAAACAGGAAATGTCTTGGAAAAAGACTAATTAATTAATTAATACTGTTGTTGACATGAAGAAAACCTTCAGAACAAACATTAAAAAAGAAAGTCCAAAGTTTCGTTGAATTGTATGCCAATCCTAAGAACAGAATTATTTCATGTCCGTACGAGATTGATATCCCAAATTTCATCATTGCTTTTCATTTTTCTATTAAATTTCTTCTTTCTTTTTTCTTTCTCATAACTATACTCCTTTAATTTCAAATTAATTGAATTGTTGAGATATTTTCATTTTCAAATTAACTTAATTGTTCAATTTTCAAAATTACTTTTAGAATCTTCTTCCAATTTTACCCTTTATTAGTTAGTATTGAAATTAGTTGTTAATTAATGTTTAGTTTATTTAATCATAAATTTGACAATAATTAATAAGGGTAAAAATGAAAAGTTATGCCTAATTTATGTCTTAATTTTTTTTAAAGAGTGTGAAACATTTTAATAATTCAATTAATTTGAAATAGAGGGAGTAACATTTCCAAATAGGGAACTTAAAAGAGGGACGAGCTTTATATTTTGCTAAATTATGTAAAAAAATACTATAACTTTAACTTAGAACATTTGGACAATATATAAGTACTTTCAAAATTCACAAATGGATACATACCATACCACATAAATGTTCTTTTTTTTGCTCTACTTCTTTCCTTGACGCGTAACACAATCACTCGTCTCGAGAAAAATTAGATTTATGAAAAAATTGCCTAACTTTGGTTGGTTGGAATATATTTCTTTGGAACTTAATACTCATTCAAAGAGTCTTGAGAGAAGTATTAAAATATTTTTAAGTTTGAGGTAAATTATTAGTTTCGTTTTTAAATTATTTGAAAATCTTAAAAATACTTATTTATTTGACTAATTGAACTTAAATATGCTCCTGATCTTGTCACATGGGTGAACTACACCCTATATTCTCGCCAAGTTTAGGAGTATTTTCAACATTTTCCTTGCCTTTTTATTAAGAGCTCTAGACTTCTACAAGAATTTGATATCACTTATTAGGTCATGTGACAGATCAGGGGTGTGTATTTAAGTTGAGTTAGTCAAGTAGAGAAATATTTTTAAAATCTGTCAATAATTTAAGAATGAAACTAATAATTCATGACAAGTTCAGATATATTTTAAATACTTCTCTCAAGATTCTTACATATATTACTACAAAATCATGTTGTGATTAATTATAGCATCTCACAAAATCCAACCATAAAATTCCAATTAATAGAGGTACGTAGTCCCACATTATCTCATCAATAAATAGACATGTCAGTGGCACTTGATAGAACTGATCATTTACTAGATGTTGTTTGGTGGGATTCACGGTATAATTAAATGAAATAGAATAACGATAACGTTAAACTTTTTTTACGAGTGACAACGTTGTTTATCCTTATAAAGGCACGGTTGAATTTGTTACGTGGTTGAATTGATTTATAAGATACTATAATAGAATAATAAGTATAAATATATCAACAAATCAAAAGTCAAGTAAATTAATTATATTTCATTAATAAATAAAACCGAATTAGCCTAAATTCAAGTTGTACTTAGTGAAAGTAATTTTGGATTAGCCTCGAACTTGAAGAACAATCTACTAGAATTTGATAGAAAAAGTAAGAACGTTGGTATTATATTTTGAATTAGTGTCTTATACATAATTAAAAAATAAAAGATATTCACTTTATTTTCTCACTTATTATGAACCAAAGATTTAAAAAAAAAAAAAACCTTGAATTTGTTGTATCGTACACTTCGGGGTCGCCCTGAAAAAAGAAAAAGAAAAAAGACAAATAGAATAGTGGGCTACAACTTTCATGTGATTCAGTTTTACTTTTTCATAGACAAAAAAAATTGTCCTGTTTTACTTGAAAAAATCTTTGGGATTTCTTGAAAATGATATTATAAGGATTGTAATCCAAATGAATCTTTCTACTTATTAATTTTTGACAATTTTTGTCTATCCAGACAACAAAATCCTCTTAATTTTGACTACTCTTTGATTTACAACTTAAAGTCACTAAGTCCCCATACTGATTATAAAATTTTCTTAGTTTCAACATAAGTAATGTTTTAGATAATTAAGAATGTATTAATAAGATTTTTCCAAATTTTTTACCTGTTTTTAAATAAAGGAAATTTTACATAATCAAGAAATTACTAAAGAGTTGCATCTTTTTCAAAGTATTTATTAAGAGTAACTTAGTAAAAATACATCTTACTTTCTAAAAACGAATAGTTTTCTTAAGGGATGTGTCCAAACTAAAAACGTCACTTATTTTGAAACGGATGAAATATTACATTTTCCAGATTCTTATAGGGCGTGTTTCCATATCATTTTCAATGGAAGGAAGAAAAATCGAATACAAATACAATGGAGAGAATATGTGGATTAATCGGACAATTTACTAATAGGTTCAAATTCCTACTTAATGAAGTTGAATTAGTGAAATAGCTTGCATATTTCTTTTTTTAAAATCGTTGAATTAATGAAATTACTTGCATATATTTATTTTTTCGATAGAAAAAACATTTAATAGAATGGAATAATTCTATTAAATAACTAAAGATTAGGTTTAATATTATCACAATATTATTTCATCAAATTTGACGAACTACGTTTAAAAAGTAATATCTTTTGTAAAAATGTCAAATGGCTAAGCAATACTTGATGAGGACACTATTAAACATTAATTTTAACATTTTATAAAAGGCAATTTGTCAATTGGGGTTGTATAGTATAATTGTTGGCACAGTCTCAGTTCCCATAATTAATAGAGCATTAATGAATACTTAACTTCAAATTATTTTAATTGAAGTTGACTTTCTATGTTTGTTATGATTTTGTTTAACATGGCCTCTAATCCAAGAGAAATGGAGGATATGCTAATTTTTTCTCAATTAAGCACAACTCACTGCCAGCATTATAATTAACTATAAAATTGTCTAGCTAGATGCATGTTCTTTCATGTTAATAGATTAGAGAAACAAATATACATAATTGTCAAAATTACTTAAATATGTAAGTATGCACCTAAATTCAAATTCCATGTTTGATTTGATGTCTATCCTTAAAAGAGAAAAATAAAAAGAGGGTCCATTCATGTCTGGTAATTACGTTTTTCTTCCTTTATTTGCTTGACTTATTCTTTTATATTAGAATTCCTAAGCTTGACACATTGAAATTTCTATTCTCCCTTTATAATTATAAATTTTTATATAATTAATCAAATTTCTATTTTAAAATTAATTAATACTAATATAAGGATGAAACATTTAATTAAAGGATCCATATGTGTTTTTAAAAAATTCAAAATAAATTTTAAAAGTGTAATAAATTTAATTGTAAGTATCTAAAGGTTGAACTTGAATTTTATTTTGAATATACACTTGATCTTGGTGGAAATTCACTTTTTTTCTTGTAATTTTAGATCTACCCCCAAAAGTGAGTCTATTGCATAATTTATGAGTTAATTTAAACTTAATATTTTTTAATCGAATCTTGTATCTATATTAAAAATTAATTAAATAATAAATAATAAATTTTAAACTCAATGAATCAAATGATACGATAATATCAAACAAGAAGCCATAATTAATATTCAAATTTTATATTCATCTCTCTATGGGTGTTGCATACATCTTCTTTTTCCACTTCTAGTCCACTATACCTTATCGAATTTCAATAAATAAGAGAACCTTATATCATATGTTATATAATTACCATGGTGTTGGTTAAATAAGATGTTTAAAAAGAGAGATCAAAGATAATTTAGATCTAGACAAATACTAGAAAATGTGTTGTTAGTAGTTTAAGATCTTGAATTGCCTCAGAGCTAGCAAGGACGAATATACAATTTATTATGAAAAAGTAGTTTCGTATCTATATTTAAAAAAATAATTATTGTGGAGTTTTATTTCACAAGCAAAACTCTCTACCGTTTATGTGTTTTGAAATTTTACTTCCTAGAAATTGAAACACCAAACAATTGTTATTTTCCAAATAACTGAAAATGACCATTTTTTAAAATTTTAACCATTTATTTATTGTATAGATTCGCATAACTCAATGACTTTAAGTCAAATTTATATAATAAAAAAAAAGTGCTAATAATAAATTGCGAACCTAATAATATAAATGTATTAGGAATTTACCACTAGTATTTAAGTGAAAACTCAGATAATTCATAATCATAAATTGTAAATGTATAGATTTAGAATATAAACATCAAACTCGAAAGGCAAGAAGCTTCTTAACTTTAGTTGAAAATATTGAGATAACAACAAAAAAATATAGTCCACAGAATTACAATAAGATTTTATCTGATTGCCAAATCAGTCAAAGGAAGAATATTCAAACGTGGTTCCGCGTTGTTGCCTTTAATATATTGCTACTATATATTATAATATATTATTATTATTTATTATTATATTATATGAGACAAAAAATGTGAGAACAACTTGACGTAGAATCATGATGTCACATATATACAACCCCTTTGTTACGTTTATGTAAATCTCTTTTTTAAAACGTTAATTATGTAATTCTCCACCAACCATTTTTATTTTTATTTTTTTTATATATATATATATATATATATTTATTTATTTTTTTAATCCATAAAATATATATTTTTTGAAACACCAACCATTTTATATACTATCGTTTTCTTCTCTTTTTTTCTGAGTTCCGAAAATTGATGTATTGAGATAATTAACGGTTAATGAGAGACGGGGTTTAAGATAAAATATCATTTTCGAGATAGCAATGTATTATTTATTCAGGTTTGATTTGAATATAATAAATTAATTCTTTTAAAAATGAATATTACTTAAAAATAGAAAAAATTATATAAAAATTCAACTTAAGAAATCACAACTCTAAAATTCCTAACATTTAAAAAAATTACAAAAATTTTCTCTCGAATACCACAGTAAATATGTCAAACTTGAACCAAATTTATTTTAAATAAATGACAATTAAGATTTGTTAAATATCTTGGGACTTAACTAATTTGTCCTTTTTCTTTTTGATGCATACCTAAATTATTTTTCCTCTTAATGACAAAAAAAAGCATCTAAATATAATATTTTTCATCAACTGTCAATTGTCCAATTAAAAAAAATACTCAACGATGATTTTTCAGTAGTTTTGCATTAAGAAAACCTCAAATAAGTTATTTACTGTTTTAATATATTTATAAGAAGAAAGGAATCTGCAAGCATTTTTCTCAAAAATCAAATTGCTTAAACATTTAAAGTCAATTTTGTAGTTTCTTAAAAGAAAAAAAGAAAAAAAACAGATTCGTCCAAACGAAATGAAAGTGAATCTAATTCTTAATCAAAATGAGGTAGAAAATTGCAGCACGTGTTTCTACGTTCACACCCGACTTGCTCATACAATGGTTCTCATTAATTTTATACCATGACAAGTGAGGCTTGTTTCTTATCACACTAGATAAGTGAGAACACTACGATATTTCGGTTATAAAGTATAAACTATTTAATTTGAACTATAATATTGTGTGATATTTTGTTAAAAAGTCATACTTTATAATCTAATATCTTGTTTAATCAGGCTTTTCGAAAGGTAAACGCATTTGTATAAAAATGACTGTAATTATTTATTTGTCGTTTGGAAGAAGTTACAAATTCATAGTATTAATAGGAAGTTAATTTTTTCAAGATAAAATAATTATTTAATTAATTTAACCATATATTTTCTCAAATATTAATACAATCCTCTTAAAATAGTTTCTTTATTTGAATAATACTAATAGTTTCTTTTTATGACAATGATATCCACTTTCAAATTTTATATTTTGATATATAAAAATACGTTTTGAAAAAATTGACTAAACATATTATACTTGTCAATCAATTAAAAAAATACTTGAGAAACGTATTCTCCCAAATAAGGATTGTTTCTCCTTTAAAATACCTTTTTCTGAAAAGCTTAGGCAAACAAATTCTTATCTTAATCATGGCAAATTACGCGCTCAATTATTGTTAGCGATCGAATTTTCTTTGTGTTTCTGAATGTGACATTTGTACCTAAAAATGGAATCTCCTCTTTAATCAAAAACTAAATCTATATCAATATCAATATCAATATCCATTTATCTATCTATTCTATGCTATTTTAAAAGAATGGACTTTGTAATTTAAATGTTAAATTACTATAATACCCCGCTATTTCGAAGGGTTATAGCTTTTCTGATGAATTGTGATTTTTTCGATGAGCTGTGACTTTTTAAAAGGGTTGTGACTTTTCTGATTAGTTGTGACTTTTCGAAGGGATGTGATTTTTCATATAAGGCATAATAAACATCCGCTCATACTATTCTTTATTAGCTAAATAGAGGGGTTTCCTATTATTTTTTAACTACGATTTTTCAAAATTTTCTACTCTCCTTAAAAATTAAAACTCAAGCATGATTTATAATCATTGAGTAAGTTTAAAATTTCACAATTCTTCTCTGATATATACCTGAAGAAACATTTTGACGTGATTATTAATTGGTTTTAAATATACATATACAACATACGTATCAAGAAAATAGTAAGGGCCACATAATCTTTAATTTGAACTAGTTTATATTAGAACTTGGAAAACACTTAAAACTTCAACATCAATTATTGATGAAAGAATAATAAGATTACCGAGTAAAAGAAGAAAAAAAAGGGATACATAAAGCGTGGTGGCCCAAAAAACGCACTCTTTGAATTAGTCATTGTAGGGTCTCTATTTAATTTAATTCCTCCATAGTGAAGGGGGAAAAAAAAATCAATTCATACACCCAAAGAAAAGAAAATTCCAACAAAACTATAATGTACAATCTCACAGTCAATATTTGTTCCCCTTTCCACCTTTTTTCCTCTTTATATTCCTTCCATTTCCTTCACTTTTTTTTCTAACTATCCCTAAAGCAACTTCACTTGCTCTCTCCTACTTCTTTCTTGGCAACTTTCCCTTCATAAATCCATTTATACACACAAAAATTTCCCTTTTATTCTCAAACTAATTACCTATTTTGTCATCATTGAAGTTTCCCAAAATGGAGAAGGTTAAAAGTATGGAGAAGAAGAAATTGATCAATGAGTTAACACAAGGGAAGGAATTTGTTAACCAATTGAAAAATCAGATTATTGGTCCATTAGCTTCTCCTGAAGAATGTGATTTACTAATTGGGAAAATATTGTCTACACTTGAAAAATCATTATCAATTCTCAATTTGAAGGCTCTTCTTCTTGCAGGCGGAATTAATAATACTAACAATTCTACATCTTCATGTTCATCAATTTCATTTCTTGGTAGTAATAATAATAATATTAGTCCCAAGAGTGAAGTTTTTGATTCTTCAAGGGATCAATTGGACAAAAATACGGTCTCCAAGAAAAGGTGAATTTTCTTTAAAAAAAACTCTTTTGGACTATTTTCTTGGATTTTTATTATTTTTTTGCTCAATTTGTATGTTTTTTTTGGATTTGCAGAAAGAAAACACAACAATGGATTAATCAAACAAGCATTTCTGTAAATGGGCTTGAAGGTCCATGTGAAGATGGATTTAGTTGGAGAAAATATGGCCAAAAAGATATTTTAGGGGCTAATCATCCAAGGTAAGAAATATTTTTCCTTTAATTTTACTGTTTGTTAAAAAAAATTAATTTTTGTCTTTTTTAGCTATTTGTTTAATGGTTAAATTTCATTTTGAAAAAAAAAAAACAAGATTATCCTAAAAATGGAAGTAATTTGGACTCTTTTTCTTTTGTCTTATAGACAACTACTTAATCAACTGTTGAATTAATTAATGTAATTGCTACTTATTTCACTAATTTAATGACTTGAATTAGTGGCTTAAACTGCCATTAATGGTCAGCTACATTAATGGCAACTGCCCACTTGCTCCAAATATAAAATACAATGAAAATGATGGCAGTAGATGGGATCTTTGAATCATAAAAAATTAAAAATAGTAAAAAGTTAAAATAAAAAAACAAAACATCATAGTTCCTAGGTTTTGGTGTTTTTAGGCTACATTCAGTGCATGAATTTTGATCATTTCATGTGGTCCCTTCTAAATTAAAACACTTCCAAATATCTCTTGTCCTTCAGTAGCTAGATAAAGTAAACCATCCACTTTTTGAGTCATAAAGGCTCTTTACTTTTGGCAAGTACTAATGTGAAAACAAAATAAAATTTTGATTTCAATACATCGAATCGAGTTTTAACTTATATACATTAACAATGACAACGATTCATACATATCGATATGTTGTGTTAATGGTTTTTTTTTTTGGGTAAATGCAGGGCTTATTATAGGTGTACTCATAGGAACACACAGGGATGTTTGGCAACAAAACAAGTCCAAAAATCAGATGGAAATTCAACAATTTTTGAAGTCACATATAAAGGAAGGCACAGTTGTAAAGTTGCGCAATCAGAAATATTTTCACTTAATAACCAAAAACGCCAGAAATGCAACAAAAAACAAGAAATGGTAATATTCAACTCTGCATCACCAAACCATAACGTTGAAAACTTTAACATTATAACAGCAAAAGAAGAAGAAGTTTTCACGCCCTTTCCATTCCCTCCTGCACCACTACACATCGAAGAAAATAAATTCTTTCCAGATTCCATGGCACCATTTTCGTCTCCAATAGCCTCAGAATTACCCTTGTACTTGTCATTGTTGACATCCCAAAATGATGAATTTGGAATGGAACACATGATTCTACAGAGCTCAGATTCAGATCTTACTGAATTGATATCGACTCCGACTTCGATTTCAAATTCATCGTTTGGTGGAGAAGGGGTGGATTATGAACATGAAATCACATTTGACATTGAAGAATTCTTCATTTAATTTGAAATTTAGAGCATTCCTTGCAAAGTTTGTAATAGCAGCAAGTATGTTTTGTGCAATAATTTTTGCTTTTTTAGCCTAATTGATCCTAAGCTAAAGTCAATTGACTGATGTTTTAGAGAAATAGTTGTAGTAAAAATTGTAACGTCGATGAATTCATGTTTGTAATTACAAGCTTTGGCTATTGAAATTCAAGTTGCATTTCAATTTTTTTGGCTTAGTAAACGAGAATTAAAGACAAAAGTACGTAATTACATGAGCTTTTATAAATTCAAAGACAAAGTTATGTTATAGTAACACTTACAATTTACGAAATGATTATATTGAATCAATACATGCATGATATATATGTGTTAGTATTTTGCACGTACAACTTATACGTCGATAAATCATTTAACTATTTCTCTTCTTGATAAAAACAGTGAGTTGGAACTCGTTCAGTGATTCGGCTGGTTGAAATATTCTTCTTCTAGAAAAGGGAAATTTGCATTTTAGTGCCTAAGGTAATTTGTGAATATTTATAATTAAAAAAAGGTCGTTTAATTAATTTTTCTAGAAATAAAATAAATTATAAGAAAACAACTAAGAAATTAAAACTAGCTTGGCAAGAGTTGGATAGATTAGATTATGACCAATTGTTTAACTCATCTTGGCTCAACTCATCTCAACCCAAATAAATTTTGTATAGATTAATGATTCTTACATTTATTAAACACAATATATTTTAACTATTCAAACTTAACTTAATCCGTCCATTTGACACTCTAAACCTCTTCATTCTCCATCTCACTCGCCTCTCTTTCTTTTTAAGATGTAGTTGTGAATCATAATTAAGCAAACTATAACTATTTCGCT
Source organism: Solanum lignicaule (assembly GCA_029582545.1). Classification (NCBI taxonomy): domain Eukaryota; kingdom Viridiplantae; phylum Streptophyta; class Magnoliopsida; order Solanales; family Solanaceae; genus Solanum; species Solanum lignicaule. The sequence continues at coordinate 28,116 of JAJOOF010001443.1, read as the reverse complement.
TGATTATGTTTCTGGTCCTAGCTATTTTTGAAATTTCCACATTCTAAAATCATATGGCCCAAAAATTTCTCCAATTCGTACTCACTTTTTCATACACATGCCATTTGGGTCCTCTTGGATTTGATTGAATATGTCTTTATTTGAAAGAGCCTCTTATTGAATTGTGACAGCCACATTCATAAAAATGGCCCAATTATAATGAACAGAATTTGGGCCCTTTGTTTTCCTCATCCTTAAATGTGGGCCAATTTGAATTAGACTCTATATTTGGTTTTTTCCTTCACTTTTAATTTTGTGTGTATTTTGAATTTGCTATATTTTTTTTTTAATGATTCTTGATAGAATTTCCTCATGATAATGCCCTGAAGATTTACCTATAAAATTTTAATCTCCATAACAATGAATTTATTGTTTATAACAGAGGGTGAAAGGTATAGCCATTTGTGAATTTTACCTAACAAAACAACAATGGACAAACAAAATAGTGGTCAAAATGTCATAATTTATAAAGGAAAAATCACCCCACATATATATTTAAGGGATAATATTATGGGTTTTAAATCTACTTTTAAAATATTATTGCGGGTTATAACAAATCAATTTTTATTTTAATTCCACTTTATTAAATAATTAATATTTTAATTATTAGGTGATATAATTAAAGAATCAATCATAATTATTTGTTACCCATTTTTAGGGATTTACCTTGATTCTTGTATTTGTTTTACTGTCACACTTCAAACCCCACCTCCCAACCACCACGTTTCTTCTATTCTTCTCACACACCATAACAACACCCCAGCACCCCCACGTTCAACAATTAAACATTTTTTTCTCACCTTTTCATTCATATTCCTTAGAAATCATAACTCATCTCTCTATCACCATAATCTGACATCTTCATTCAACAATCAAAAGAAAGGCAAAATCTATGAAAACAATGTAGAAGAAACTTGAGCATACTCCTAGAGAGAGCCCTAGATTAGTTGAAATGAGTTCTACTATTGAAATTGAGGCTCCAACTTTTAACATATTGACTCAATCGCCGCCGACCAACGAGAATGCAAGTTCGGCGAGAAAGGTTGATACCCACAAAAGAAGAAACAAATTCCAGAAAAGAAGAAGAAAAGAGAAGCAAAGAAAATTGCAAGTCCTCCAAATCAAAAGGAACAAAAGAGAAAAGGGAAAATGGTGGAACCCCCTTCGAATTCAGAATCAGATTTTGTAAGCGAGATTTTTTTAAAAATAAAAAATAAAAAATCAACAAATGTCGAATGGTGTCAGTCATCAAAACCCTCTAAAAGAAGAGCAACAATGAAATATGACTCAAAAATTTCAATTTCAAAAAAAGGCAAAAAGATTATTTTAGCAATTATTCAATTTAGTAGGATTTTTGTTAAAAACTGTTTCTTTATGCATATGATTCTGGTATGAAATTTGTTTAATGTTGGCATGAAATTGGCATGATCTATGCATCTATATGAATATTCATTGTCATGTTTTTTACATGTTTTTTTTAATTTTTGAATGATATATATTTGTTTTTACTACAATTTTTTGCAACAATACAATATGCACTGTTTTACATTTCAAATTTATTTCTTTTAGTAATTTGTTCCAGTTGGATACCAACTTCATATAATTTTATTTTTAATTTGTCAAAAGTTTTCAAGTTGGATATCAAATTTATACAATTTGGATATCAGCATTAGCCAAATCTTTATTAGACTTTAGTCTTGAAAAACACCTCATAAACATAGTACACCACAATTGTATACATTGTTACACTTAAGCTTTCCAAATAGATATCAAATGAATAACATATTACCTAGTTTTACGTTTTGTTTCTTATAATTTTTTCAGTGGGATACCGGTGGTATATAAAATGCATACCAATTGAATACATCATTAACTAGCTTTAGTTTGGATAACTTCATTTGAAATTTTAAATATATCTTAATGTTTCTATTTTTGCAATGCGATATCAGTTCAAAATCAAATGGACACCAATTAAAATTACATGAAATATTTTATGTTGGCTTACATTGTATCTAATTGATCTCCAAATTGAAAAATAAGAATGACATTAAATTGGTATCTAATTTGTATAAATCTGGGAAGAATGAAGTTGACATTGTAAAACAGTGACCATTTTATATTGTATCCACTTCAATTACTTCTTGTTTTATATTTTTTTAAAGTCGGACATCAGGTGGATACCAAAAGAATACCAATTGGAAATTACACTAACTAGTATCTATGTGACTTCAATTGCATACCAAATGGATACCAATTGCATACCTGCATTACTTAATCAATTGTTCACTATTTATTTGAAAAACAATGAACAATTGATTAAGTAATGTTGGTATATTGGCTTACATTGTATCAACTTGATCTCCAAATTGAAAAATAAGAATGACATTAAATTGGTATCGTATACATTTGGTCTTTTAACTTGATAATTTAAGACAAACATTAAAAAATAAAAAATGTATGAAGTTGGTATCCACCTTGTATAAATCTGGGAAGAATGAAGCTGGCAATGTAAAACTGTGAACATTTTATATTGTATCCACCTCAATTACATCTTGTTTTATATATATTTTTTCAAGTCAGACACCAAGTGGATACCAAAAGAATAATAATTGAAAATTACAATAAACTAGTATTTGTGTGACTTCAATTGCATACCAAATGGATACCAATTGCATACCAGCATTACTTAATAAATTGTTCACTATATATATGAAATACAATGAATACATAAAAATAGATTTTACAGTACTCATAATAAATGTTCTGAAATTATAATTCGTTAGTAAAAGACAGAATAAAACAAAACATGAGTCTGTCACAATTATAAATTATGACTTTTTTTTGTGCAGGGTAATTTGAACGTGTCTTCCTGTTGTGGCCCTCTCGACGACATGTATTGCATGTAACTTTAGACCTCTTGAATTTCACATCAATAAACCCCTTCCAGCGTTCAAGTTTATTCACGCATTTCATACTTATTCATGCCAAAATTCATCAATTATTCATACTAGGATCATGCCACTATAATACCAAAATAATTCCATTTCTACCTATTAATTGTCATTTATTAAATACACAATATACCAAATTCATTACATTATTATTCCCAAATTCATTCCAATATAATGCCAAAAAAATTATCAATCATACCCGAATCGTACCACAAAACATTATAAATTGCCATACATGTCTATTATAAGTAGTATACAAATTCCAAAAAAAATATGTAATTTTTTTTAATCAGAAACATACCAAAAAAATGATATCTGATTCAGACAAATAATGAACAAATTAAATGTTCAAAATGCAACATTATACTTTTAAAAAATGTCATAATTAAAATTATTATAGACAACAAAAATTTAGAAATCAGTATACAAATTTCATACAATTTTTATGCACACTTTTCATATCTATTGGATGCCAAAGTCATACCTATTTCATGCCATAAGTCATTACTTATTCATACTAGAATCACGCCATCAGAATAAATAATACCAGAATCGTACTAACATGGTATAATCAGTATATCAATTCCAAACAAATTTTATGTAATTTTAAATCAGAAACACACAAAAAAATGAATGTGCATATCAAAATCCAACAGTATATAAGACAAAAAAAAAAACACCTTAATTAAAACTATTGTACACAAATGAAATCTTAAAAAAAATTCAATTTGAATGTTCATAATTTTTGTGACATATTGTTATCAATACAAATAAAATATCTGAAAGAACACTAACTTGAAGGATTCTATCTACCATCATGATTTATTAATGCTGATAAGAAACCGTCCATTACAAGAAAATGAAGATTATTTAATAAAAACGAATAGAAATTAGACGAGAGTGACGACTAACTAGCGAAAATATTGAGAAGAGAGAGAAACGTTTGAAGAAAAGAAAAGAAATTTGTTCCAAAATGCCAATAACTGCTTTGAGCTAAACAAGAAAAATAAATATTCCTTTGTTATGACTCTTCTATTTTTATGTCTCTTATTAATTATCATTAATATTTTCAAATTATTTACTACTAAAATATCCGTTTTACCTTATTTTATTTTTCACACTAATTGATTTTTACTATTATTTTAAATCATTTTTTTAATTTAGTAAAATGTTATAACTAAAATTTTGGAGAAAAAAAACTAAGAGAGAGAAACTTTGAACAAAATGAATAAAATCTGATTTTTTAATTAATGTTAACATATTAGAGTGAAATAAGGAAAATAAATATTCTTAATTAGTTTGAATCTCCTAAATTTATGCTAATTAACAATTATCATCAATGAATTAAAAAATAATTAATACACCTTTAACCGTTTTTTATCTTTCTTTTTTTTTCAAAATCGATTTGTTTTCCTTTTTTATCTTCTTTTTTTTCAAAAATTGATTTTCTACAATTAATAAAAAAATCTTTTTTTTATAATCTGTTACAACCTGAAATTTTTTATTGTTACAACTTGAAAGTTTTATTCTACTGCTATAACTTGAAAGTATTAGTCTTATAAATGTCATTTATAAAATTTTCACATTTATAAATTGACTTATTCGAAGGGGTAAAAAGATCATATCGTTCGCTTTTATGGATGACAAAAAAAAAAATAGAGATATACTCGTTATTCATCCACCTTTTGCGTAATGTCATGTCTTATATTGGAAAACTTCTTTTAGTCACAAAGGCAAAGTTAAAATTTTAATCTTATGGGTTTGAGTTTTGTAACAATTATTCCAAGTGTTAATAACTATATTCTAAGTTTAATATGTGTACATATATAATAACTTCTTAATACAATACACTCAGTGGCGGAGCATGAATTTCACTAGGGGTATTCAGAAATAGCACAACAAAAGCTCTTTTCAAAAAGTAGATCTAGTAAGAATTTCACAAAGGGTGTTCAGAAATAGCACAACAAAAGTTATTTTCAAAAAGTAGAACTAGTGACATTTAACACACGAGCACTACCTCATTCCAAGCATCTGAAACCACTGAGCTACAAAAGCTTGTTGTGTTAAGGGTGTCCAAAATCTGTTATTTAATCATTTCATATATAATTTTATTTGTATATACAATTTTTTTTCCGACGAAGGGTGTCCAATATCACTATGTAGCTACGCTACTGAATACACTATTTGAGTAAAAATTATTGAGTTTAATAGAAACAGTATCCGGGCGTATAACTTTGCCCCTACTTTTTAGAGCAATTTTTACTAAAACCAAAGATAAGATGTGATGATCAACCACCATGGATCAAATTAAAGTCTAATAATTGAATAAAAGAAAGGTAGAAAGTGGGGTAAAAGTTACTAGGTTATTGGCAATTTAGTCTTGCATTGGTGATGATTAATATAGAAAGGCACTTTTGAATTATTGATGGTAGGACTTTTCATTGCTTTGAACTTTTGGATAAGTGGCCAACACATTAAAGTCTTAAACCAATGCCTCATGCATTTGGATAAAAATACCAAAAAGTCGCAATAAAAGATTTTTACTTTTCCAAGATTTGGACAAATGCAATGTGCCAAAGAGCATTCACCACGTTATTCGCCTTTAATTCTTTAAAATTATAAAATGAAAATTGATTGGTACATCAAAAATGATCTTTAGCAGCAAATAACATATTTCACACTATGTTATTTTATCTTTTTGAATATTTTTATCGTTTTAACTTTGATACCTTTTAATTAAAAAATGAAACAAAGATCAATTTATTTTAAAATAAAAAAGATAATTATAGACTTTTTAATTTTCTGGCCAAATTTTTTGGTCATTTAGCATTACCCTAAATGTATGATTAATTGCTATAGAATATGTCTTCTTAAATTTTAGAGACAATTAACACTCTTAGTAAATGTCTCTAAAACCTATAATAACATTGGATCTAATGATAATTAATTAACTAATATCAGTAAATACTTTAGGACTCTTTATTAATGCGTATATTTATTGCCGTTAAAAAGCTATTTTGTTATAGTGATAAAATATGATTTAGTTAGGTCCATTTCACAAGGGTATTAATTGAACAATAATACTCCCTCCGTCCACAATTGTTTGTCAGGGTAAGGTCATGCACAACCCTCAAGAAAAATTTAATACAAGGTGTAATTTGACTAATATAACCCTACTATATCAAGAATACCAAATGTCCACATAACTTTTCAATTGAACTACACAATCATTAAGGGCAGAATTGGAAAAAAGTGACTAATTATTTCTTGATTGTTTAAATTGACAATTAATCTTGGACATCTATTTTTAGTATACCTGCCAAACAATTGTGGACGGAGGGAGTACTATTAGTCTACTTTTTTATTAATTAAATTTTAAAAAATCGCCTATAAACACATCATTATGAGAAGGAAAGTAGTGGTTTTTAATGTTTAGTTTTTAGGAAACAAGCACGGATAAAGAAGATTTTCGACGATGTTAGTCTATTGAACAAATATTTATAATGTAAAATTAATACTATACACTTACCAACTTCGTAATATTTGCAATTTCTTTACTCGAAGATGTGTGTTACAGACACAAAAAGTTGAACATAAAGTTACAAAAATCAATATTGGTTTGATGGTCGAAATTTCAACTCATTCATTTTGAGGAAAATGATGTAATATATGGGACCTTTTTCTATTCATCAACACGAGACTCATTAGATTTTCTAGAAGAGTTGAAAATATGAGTCAATTATTGTACTTGATAGACAATCCTACTGGTGCCGAAACTAACTTAGCCCATAAAATTATAATTCATTCGATCCATTTAAGTTTGGTGTCTGGATGGTATATTTTCTCTTCCACTTTTGTAATTTTCATTTTAAAGGTATTGAAAGGGGTACTCTTAACATAGTGGTCACTTGTCCATAATCTAGTCTCTAGATGATATAATGGTCAAGATGTTAATGCTGCAATAATGGCCTCTATAAGAATGTCTAAAGAAAAGTTGTTATTTTCTTTGGGAAAATCATTATTGTTTGATGGGAAATCAATCTAGTGTTTTTTTCCCAATAATTTAATCATAAGATTGAAACAAGATCAATAATGCCAGAATATGTAGGGAGTACAAAGTTATTACTTTTTTCGTCTCATTTCATATGATACTTTTTTTTTTAATCGCTTCAAAAAAGAATGTTATATTTTTATTATTAAAAATTATATTTAATTATAAAATTCTTCTTTTACTCTTAAATAATTTATAACCACACAAATATCTAGGAATTATTTTATATCATAAGTTTCAAAAGTTTTTTTTAAAATTTTTTTTGTATAAATGATATGACGTTTAGTAAAATGAAATGGAGGGAGTATATATTTATTTTTCTGAATTAGAGTTGTCAAAACTGACACAAGTTTATGTCTTGTTTCAGTATTATTGAGTTAGGTGTTCAGTGATATAATAAAGAGACTCTTTGTAAGTAGAACTTAATTGATTCTCTAAATTATTTTCAATTTTAGTTTGGTGGGTGGTAGGTTGAGTTTATTTGAGATTCATTTAAATTGAAACTTGGTTGTTTTTGTTGATTTGAGGGATTCCATTCAATAGAAGAAAATAGAGGGAAATATTGATCATGTTAAAAATGATCTTTAACGGCACTTAATTAACGATAATAATTTATTATCATTAAATATATATATATATTTTTAGAGTTAGTAGTGACAATCACATTCTAGCACACTCTTTGTAAATGTTCTCAAATCTTATAGCGACATTGAATTCAATAACAATTACTAACTTATAAATACAGATTAAAACTTTACTAATTTTTGTTAGCGTGTATATTTATTGCTGCTAAAAGATGTTTATATAGTGATTTGACCTTTCCCCTACCAAGCAATCCCTTAATATTAATAGGAAAACATGGAGTATTTAAGAGGAAAACTAATCATTTCAACCTTTATTAAATAAGGAAAACTTAGTTAACTTGTATTGGTTATTTTTATTGAACAGTAAAAGAGTTAAAACAACTGTTAAAATAAGGAGATAGTAATATATTTTTTGTTTTTCATTGCTATTTAATACTCATTTTAAAGTCTCGACACATTAGAATGATATTAAATAAAATTCGTTAAATGAGAATAAATTATCTTTCATAGCTAGGGCTCGAATTTTAAATCCTACGACAACGTTCCACGGAAACTATTGCATGTATTGGTGAATTTCAACATAATACAAATATATGGTTTTTCCAGAAAAATTCAACCATATAATATACAGCTTTAATTCGAAGACAAATATATTAGTTGACCAGCCAGCCTAGCGTTGATCCCCAGTGCAGTGCTCCGGTACGGAACTCTTTCGATGCATGTTTTTAATTTTTAAGTACATATTCCTGGGAAGGTTTGACCAAAATAATATAAATATAAAACAAATGAACAAAAGTAATACATATTCTTAAAAAGTAACCAAAATAGTATAAACACCATCATGAGTGACGTTTTATCTATTATTTTATTCATAAAAACTAACGGATAGAAAATAGAGAAATCAACTACTGTTAGCATAAATTGTTACTGTTGATAACGTAATATGAAAAACTACATTTTTGAAAAAGAGATTGCCGTTGTACTTGTAATATTTAATTCACAATATTTTTTAAATAGTGTTAATTAAATATTTTAAATTTTTTATTTAAAATAAATTATATATATATTTATGTGGTAATAAATCATTTCAATAATTGTAAAAATGAATACTTGATAAATGTTTATTAAGATTGATAAATTTTAAGTGGTGTTGATTAAATAGTTAAAAAAATTTTTTATCCAAAATATCTCCATATTTATGAATTAAGATAAAGGTGAAAACAAACAACTAACTATACCTTGATTATTTTTTTTAAATGACAACTATTTTGAACCAATTATTTTTCACAAAGACGACAAGTAAAGTGGTTGGAATAAAATACAGTGTAATTTTTATTATTTTAAACAATCACGTCAATATAATTAAAATCTTAGTAATTAGGTCAAATCTAAAACTACAAAATTTACCTTGAATTAATTTTTTATTTACACCATTTTAAACATAGAGAAACTGATAATATTTTCACAATTCTAACATATGCCAACAAGCATAAACATCGAATAAATGACATTATTCATATCCATGCTAAAGTAAACGAATAAAGAAAAAGGATAAATTTAATTAAAAAAATAAATTAGAATGCAAGCAATTGACATAAGTTGAAGCAAATTCGTTACTACTACTAACGTTTTATGTTAATGTCCGTTCTTTTTTTACTTTCTGTCCATTAATTTTTTATAAATAAAATAATATGTAAAACGTTACTGGTGGTAGCGTTTATACTATTTTGGTTATTTTTTTAAAATGTGTATTACTTTTGTTCATCTGTTTTATATTTGTATTACTTTGGTCAAAACTTCTATTCCTAGAGATTGTTTGACCTATTATGGCTTTTTTATTATTTTGACCACATTTAAATTGTAACTAATTACTCATCCTTCTTAATTTATTTATCTGGCTTTCTTTTTTATTTTGGTTAAAAAAATGTATTTTTTCCTTTAAAGAAATTTTTAATTCACTTTTCACGTGACATGTAAAGTTATAAGATATTTTGGTACATTTGTTTTAATTTTAGACTACAATATTCAAAAGTCTAATATACATTCTTAAATTTTGCATCATATTAAAATAGGTCAAATAAATTGAAATAGAGAAAGTATTTAATATTTATCATGACGACTAAAATTATGTGTTTGCTTACTCACTACTCTCTCCATCTACTTTTATCACGACAAACTAAAACAATGTAAACAATCTAATTCAAACCCAATTTATGTGGTACAAATTGAATTTTGAGAGTCAAATAAATTAATTTAATCATGATTTTGGATATGAAATCTTAAATTTTATTGAAACAAAATATATTTATTTGAAAACTACCATAAGTAGTAATAATTGACCGTTTAAATTTTTTAAATAATATATGAACATTTACGATAAAAATAGATTTATTTAGATTTTAAAATCCGAAAGCTGCCGTGTTTTTAATTAAGACAGGGGAGAAACAAATTAAACATACCCAATTCCGAATTATTAGAAAGAACGCAATTTAATTTAATTTAATTCATTTTCCTGGACTAAACCAAGGGTGAAATTTGAAGGCATGAACATTTCATTTATGTATTCTGATATTATATTAAAATATGATTATATTATTTAATATTTAAAATTATTAAAAAAACTCACTTTAATTATTTAATTATATTTCTCATCAAATATACTTTTTTTTTCCTAAGACGTTGTCACGTCCAATTTATGTATTAGAATTTTTTTGGTCTCTACAGTTTTGACTTTTGGCATTTGAGAACCAAATGGAGCGTTAATTCTCAAAACTTCAATTTAATAAGAAATCCCCAAATCTTATTTTTTGTTTATTTTATTGTAATACATTTGAACAAATGTACATCTGATGAGAAATGTCTATATTAACATCACATGCAACATTCAATTAACTTTGAAAGGAAAATTTCCATATTTATAGCAACTTTTATGGGCATTAATTTTTAGATTCCCCTAATTTAGTTAATGAGAGAATAAGTGCATATAATGTTTACCGTTGGGATTTATTAGAGAGGCATGCACAATATGTACAGGTGGTTCGGTTGAATAATTTAAAATTAAATTGATTTGAATATAAAATGTTCTTTTGATATATAATTTGAATACTTAATATTTCAAATTTCATAATTAACAATCATATCAAATGAAAAAAAATCATAGTTTATAAAATAAGATATCAAAATATCTTAAGATACCACATTGATAAATTACATAACTCCATGTTTCTTTTACAAATAAATATTTGCAATTACAAAGTTCTTACTATACATAATTTTATAAAAAATCACTACTCAACAATAGTAATAATTAGTTCTTTAATATGATTCGTGCATATGGTACATACAATTTTTTCACGCCAAACATGAGTCTACTTTTTTTCATATAAAATTTAAAATGATCAATCTATCTATTTTCTTACAATACAAAATAGAATTTTATGGATCAAATTTTACTTATGTTTTTTAAAAAATGATGTTGAATCCTAAATCATGTGTTTTTTTAAAAAAAAATTAATTTGTAAATCATAATTTTAAAATTACATATCTAAATATTAATTTAATATTATAACTTCATATCGCATGACTAAATAAATCGATCTAACGTTGAGATCTAAAGTGGCCACATGCTAATTAACAAAATCATTCAATAATGGAGGTTTATTAATTTTGTGAGGGCAAATAAGGAAAAAATTATATGTAATGACATGAGGCTAACGTGTGCCTTGACATCACTGTACAGGTTGCTCATTAAATTTAAATGTTGAATTTTCTCATCTACAAACTAAACAACACCCGTCCACTTCAAACATTTAAAAACCGACCCCTTTGTAAAACAACACTACACACATATGTGGTCTATATTCAAATTTATTATATATGAAAAATGAGGTAAATAAATACAGTAAGTTTATCTAGTCTTTTTATAGAGTACTACTATTTATAAGTTATCATGTTTTATTTCTTAAGAATTTATAAACAAAAAGTGTTTGTCCACTAATTTATCCTTTTTTGACAAATATTTTTAGCAACTTTTGGCCATATGAGGAATACCCCATTAGTGTGATGTTCAATAATTATTTCAAATTATTTATCATTCTAAAAGAATTTATTTTTTATCCATAGTAGTTCTCACTCTGTTTGAGTTTATTCCGGATAATAATCAAATTTAGAGTTTCAAACCAAACATAAATGTCCAGGAGAATAAAATATTTAATAAAAATATACATTTTAAAATATTGAATAAAAATACACATTTTTGAAATATAGATAAAAATAAATAGTCAAAACTTCTTCCCCTAATTAATGTTACAACCCATAATTCTAGATCTATGGAAAACACTACTTTCCTTGTCCCTAATTACTTGACCACTTTTTATTTTTTAGTTATTCCTAATTACTTGTTCATTTGACAAATAAAAAAAGAACAATTTTCTTTTACCTATTATATCCTTAATTAATTACTTTGGAAAAAATAGAACTTTTTGAAAATGCTAAGTTCTTAATGCATCTACTTCATAATTAATAAAGATAAAATAGTAAACTTCTATATTCATAATTGTTCAAATTTAAAAGTGGACAGATAATTAAGGACGGAGGGAGTAATTATTATTTTGCATATTGTAACAAAAGAATCAAACAAATATGTTATTGTCATTACACACGTACCAATTGTAACATTTTTCATGTATAAATAGAGACCTCATTCTTTTCATTTCCTACCATTAAACTAAAGCTCAAATAATTCACTACTTGTCTATTTTGTTGAACCAGAACTCATCTTCTTAACAATGGCGCAAATTGTTATGGCGACGCAATCAGAAATTCCTCATATTGCAATTTTACCTTCTCCTGGTATGGGTCATTTAATCCCTCTTGTCGAATTCGCTAAGAGAATCTTTCTACATCATCAATTTTCTGTTACTCTTATCCTCCCTACTGATGGCCCTATTTCTAATGCTCAGAAAATTTTCCTGAACTCACTTCCTTCTTCCATAGATTATCATCTTCTTCCTCCGGTTAATTTCGATGATTTACCTGAAGATGTTAAAATCGAAACTCGTATTTCACTTACTGTTACTCGTTCTCTTCCTTCACTGCGTGAAATTTTGAAACCCATTATTGAATCGAAGAAAACAGTTGCGCTTGTTGTTGATTTGTTTGGTACTGATGCATTTGATGTTGCTATCGATTTGAAAATTTCTCCCTATATTTTTTACCCTTCTACTGCTATGGCTTTGTCTCTGTTTCTCTACTTGCCCAAGCTTGATGAAACGGTGTCGTGTGAGTACAGAGAGTTGCCCCACCCGATTCAGATTCCGGGTTGTACCCCCATCCACGGAAAGGATCTACTCGACCCGGTTCAAAACCGGAAAGATGAATCTTACAAATGGCTTCTTCATCATTCGAAGAGGTATGGAATGGCAGAAGGGATAATAGCAAACAGCTTTAAGGAATTGGAAGGAGGAGCCATTGGAGCTCTACAGAAAGAAGAACCCGGTAAGCCAACCGTTTACCCGGTTGGCCCGCTTATTCAGATGGATTCGGGTAGTAAGGTTGACGGGTCGGAGTGTCTGACGTGGCTGGATGAACAGCCACGTGGCTCTGTGTTATACATATCGTACGGTAGTGGTGGGACCCTCTCTCATGAGCAACTTATTGAAGTTGCAAAAGGCTTGGAAATGAGTGAACAAAGGTTCTTGTGGGTAGTTAGATGCCCTAATGACAAAATAGCTAATGCTACTTTTTTTAATGTCCAAGATTCAACTAATCCTCTTGAGTTTTTACCAAAAGGGTTCTTGGAAAAGACAAAAGGGTTTGGTTTAGTGGTGCCTAATTGGGCCCCACAAGCCCGAATCCTGAGCCATGAGTCAACGGGTGGGTTCTTGACTCACTGTGGATGGAACTCAACTTTGGAGAGTGTGGTCCATGGAGTACCACTTATAGCTTGGCCACTCTATGCGGAACAAAAAATGAACGCGGTTATGTTAAGTGATGATGTAAAAGTGGCACTAAGGCCAAAAGTCAATGAAGAAAATGGCATAGTGGGAAGATTGGAAATTGCTAAAGTTGTGAAAGGACTAATGGAAGGTGAAGAAGGAAAAGGAGTGCGCAGTAGAATGAGAGACCTTAAAGATGCAGCAGCCAAAGTGCTTAGTGAAGATGGTTCTTCTACAAAAGCATTAGCTGAATTGGCTACTAAATTGAAGAAAAAAAGTGTCAAATAATTGATGTAGCTAGTCATTATTTTGTTGCTTTCCCGAGTACGAGAGGACCAGCTATCGTGCCACGGTAAATGCTGCTGGGTTCAAAACTCTCCTATGTCTCTAGTTGTTCCATTCCCTAGTTGGTAATAATTGTGCTTTGCAATTGAAATGTTAGACATGTTTCGGCTTATGATTTTGTGTACATCTATGAAAACTACATATGAACTACAATTGAATTTGTTTTTAATTATATTCTTACTACTCTAATAGTGTATGTATGATCAACGTTATTAATTATTTTCTTAAAGACCATATAAAAAGTCGAAAGGTGTACGCACTATTTTGATTAAAGGGGGTCTAACAAATTTATGTAGCTAGGTTATTGATTGTTGTATTATGAAGTAGTAGGTAAGCAGGATGAGATCATCAGTCATCAGCAAGAGAGGAGGACCCAACCACTAAGAAATTGTGTAAAAATCATGGTGGGCACTAATTGGGACTAAATGGAGTAGTGGTTGGCATTGCCATATGAGGTTTATCACCAACAAGGTAGAAAGATATTTATTCTATGTGTTGTGTTGTAGCGTGAGTACAATTTTGCAAGCAGGGACAAGACTACAACAACTAAATATGTGTGAGTACAATTAAATTTGAGTGTTTATTTTTAAAAACGATATCAAGATTAAAAAGGACTATAGTCTATACATATATTAAGCCTTAAATGTTTTATTTTAAAATTATCATCCGTCCATCTATTGACTCAATAGTTTTATCTTTGAGATTATTTTCTAGCTTAAAAGTATCTCTAAGAGCAATGATTGACTTGTTGAACATGTGACATCACCAAACTGGTTCTAAATATTGTCATTAGAGATTTGCTTCTTTCATTAGTTACTAAGGAAAATCCTAGCATGGGCACTCTAACAAGTTTTACCTTTAACATGATTCACGGTTATCTAAGAGCATTGTTGTCAGGTAATATGTGATCCAAATTAAGTCGAACTCTGAAGAAGTAAAAGCCTTTTCCAAGCTTTTCTTCCTTGTACAAGCATCATATCAAATCTCAATCAGTACAACAAGAAAATATAGAAATTTATTTTATTTGTAATTATCCTTGTCTTTGTCATATATTTTGGACCAGGACCACACAAACACAAAGGTATCAAAATTTAATTAGATTTTATTGTTATCGTTACTCTTTCGTTTCAGACAAAAAATTATTGTCCATCAGCCATCAAGATTGCCCAATATAATGTAGGTGATCAAATACACACACATATATATAGCAAAGTCCGGCATTTTTGACTCTGATTTCTTATATATTTTCCACACGTTCTAACTTCTTATAATATCATTATTTACTTTTGTGGCTTATCTGAAGATATAAGTGATGGTCATGTACAACAAATAATAAGGTACCACGTCAAAAATTGAAAGCAACTGTTTTTCAAAAAAAAAATAATGCATTTTCTAACTTGGTATTATACTTTTGGTTTATCACAATACACAAGACAAAATTAACAAATCAAAAGACGAAGTCATCGTTAATTGCTTCTAGAACTAGAATATTACCCTAGCTAATATATATTGCTCCACAGTCCATAACATAATTGACAACGTTTTCTAGAAGGAGAATTATGACACGTCCTTAGTTTCAGCTAAGCATATGCGAACACTTGATAACGTACTCACGTACATATTCTTACGTCAAGTTTATCTAAAATACTAAAAATCGCTAAGAAAATGATAGACTGGACACAAGAAAATTGTTAAAGGAAGCTTTGTCTATATTAGGGACTTGATGGTTTAGAAATGAACCCTCCCCCCCCCCCCTCCCCCCAAATTTATATTAGTTATTTAGGGGCTTGTGTGAAAATATTAATTGTTACATAAGTTCCTCAATATTTACTAGTTAATTCCTTTTCTAGAATTTTTTACAAGGCTAGAAAATTTCAAAAACGTAACTTTATCTTAGAAATTTCATAAAAATCAAACGTCAAATTTCCATAGCTTTCTAGGACTTTTCCCCAAGCGTCCTTGTAGTGTAAGCATCCCACGTGAGATGTGTCAAATGACACCAAGGTAGAAAATTTCAAGAACGTAACTTTATCTTATAAATTTCATAAAAATCGAACGTCAAATTTCCATATCTTTCTAGAACTTTTCCACAAGCGCGCCTCCTTGTTGTGTAAGCATCCCACGTGAGATATCTGTCAAATGACACCAAGGTAGTATGATGATGTAGCGGGTCATAAAAAATGACTCATCTTGTACCAATTCACATAATTGAAGGGTATTTTAGTTCTTTTTTCTATTCCTTGAATCAAGATGTGTTTTAGTATATACTTTCTAATTTTTCTCATATTTAATTTGTTTCAAAATATTTTGGAAAAAACATGTTTTTGTTTTAAATCGATGGGGAAAATTTTGATATTTGAGGAGTGATATGTGATGAACCCACACAGAAAATGTTTACAACTCTACTTGGCATCACAATATATATTGATCCACAATGACAATATAATGACCTACAGATGATGCAAGTTTAATTTGGATTTGACTTTTTAGCTGATTGATTTCTCGAGTGTAAATATCAAAGATAAAATATAGTACTGAAATAGTGCTTAATTATGACTATGACATTACACAATTGAGGGTATTAAAAAGACGTGTCATCATTCATGATAGAGAACTAAGCCTTGATTTATCTAATTTATTGATTGGACAAAAGTTAGAAAGGAGTAATAAATTCACTGATAATGAATTAAATTTTGATAAATGTCCCACCAGGACACCACTATATTTATTAAATTATTACATGTTCATAAAATAATATACGAGCCCGACTTATTAATTATTATAGTATAGTATATGAAAGTTATCCAATATGTTGTGAGATAGTATCCAATATACAGTATGTAATTTCTTTATTATTTTGACTTTATTTTGGGTTTGCTAAAATTCTGTAAATTTAATTATTGCTTTTCCAGAATAATTGTTTTGAACAGACGAAAATAACACATGCATTATGCATACATCACTTTCATATTTTTCTTAGCATGGGCCCTTGGCCCTTTAAAAGAGACTGTATTCACACCTGTGAGTAGACTTTTGGCTTCATGACTTATAAACCTTTTCCATTGATATTATGTATAATATGTATACAAGTTTCTAATTATTTCCTCCGTCCCATTTTAACTATTCTTTAATTCTTTTCATGTTCATTAAAAAGACAATTAATTAAAGTATTGTTTATTAAATTATTTTAATTTATTAGATATATTTTAAAAATTGATAAGTATTAATACTGAAATGTGACCAACAAGGATTATGGTGGGATGAATAAGATCCTTTATCTTTGACCAGAGGTCTCGGGCTAGAGCTGGTGAAAATGGGAAAAAAATCGTGTTAAGTAGTGCAAGTGAACTTACTCTTGAGTACGCAAGTTTGGGTGTGCCAAAGCTAGTAAGGACACACTAGGCCACTCTGTTTTATGGTTACTAATATTGAACCAAGATGGTGGAGTTTGCATCTTCCAATGGTTGCAAATTCCTTGTACATTGATTATTATTTTATCAGTTTTACACTATGCATATTCTGAGGCTAAAATATTTACTTGATCGATGAGGATTAAAAATAGTCTGTAACATCTTTGTAGATGAACAATCACAATTGTGGGAGCAACATCAATAATTTTAATGTCACAACATTTGAATCATTATATCGTTCCACGAGTCTATTGGACCAGGCAAACACCAATGTAGACAATCATTCTGCATATTTTTCTTCTTATTTTCTACAGCAAATGGCTGATATTGCCTGTAGACTCCAGGATGCCCGTCTGGTCTCAGCAGTGAAAGCAAGGTTGTGTCAAACAATTTCATCTTCAACCCGAATTCAGATGCTCTCTCGAATTCTTCCAACTCAACTTTCCGCATTACCTCATCTACATAACCAATATCAACCTCACCTTCTTTGAAAGGTCCTGTTCTGTTACAATAACCTCCAGTATTCCATTCACCATTCTCAAAGTGATCAGGGGTAGTGGTTCTGAAAAATGTATAAGCCTTGTTCTTCGAGCTCGTGATGAATTTAAAAGTTGTATTCAATGCTTTGCGATAGGCGTACTCAAATCCCACCTGTGTAATGTTCTTACCAGGACAGTTGTGACAGCCAACAATCTTATCATTCTCAAGGTAAATTGTTGATTTCAGGTACCATTTGCTACCAGCGATAAATACATAATCAAAATTGTCGAATTGTTGAGTCCAAACATCATCCAGTTTGTCTAGATTAAGCTGAGTAATATCCGTTGAAGCTCCATTGTCATCTTCAAAAACAGTTGATTTTGCAAGAAAAGGTGACCAAATGACAGAAAGATTGAAGTCGTGGAGCGGAAAGTACCATCTTCTGCTTTTGTATTGCTCGTCATGGTACACATCATCAGCTTCTTCCTCCTGCTTGACAACGTAAACGTGATCAGTAACAAATAGTACCTAAAGTTTCTGCAGCACAGGACAACCCAACGCATTGCAACACGATGAAACATAATCAAGACTGCTACAAATAAAAAATCTCAAAAAGTAAAGTAAATAAATACTTAAGGAAATGAAACAACATGAACATAACGTGCCAATGTCGCGAATGAAGCTTGTGTATAAAAGAGCAAAGGGTTACTCAACAATATCAAATTATAATTTTATCTAATTATGCTTGGAACATTTTGCAGGAAAAAATATTTTATGCTAATTATTGATGTTAATTAGATTTACTAATTTAGGATGAAGATTCTCCAATCAGCACCCTCTGATTTTATATAATAAAGAAAATTCCATTTTCAGTCAGTCATTTCCAAGTAAATAAGTACTGTACTAAAGAAAGAATCAGCGTGATTAGCCAACCGTCGATAGGACATTTGTTTAAGAGGGTTCTATCGGAGACACAGCAGGGGAGTAAGATTTCTACCATAGCGATCCTTATTATTATATTACAATCACCATTAAGGTTTTGTCCTTTGAAAAACTGCCCGTCATCTCTTACAAAATCAAACAAAACAAAGAATTATGGGTCTGGGCGTGAAGATGGGTGTTAGACTGGACCGATGGTCTGCTTATATGGACTTATGAAATCCGGGGTTGAGTTGAACCCCGGTGCCATATCTTTAGACATCAATTTTTGCTGAAACCTCAAGGAGATAATAATGAGGCCAGCTAATTTTCTTGGTCAAAGGAGATGGAACAACAGCAAACTTGAGTAATAGTCATAAATGTTCACTTAGTTAGGTTTGACACTAAGTTTGAATCAACTTCTTAACAACTTTCAAAACAAATGTTATAACTACAAAGAGCCTTTACAAGCTGGCTCGCGGGACCAACATCCATGTAACTGAGAGTGACATTACCGATAAATCCAATATGTAGCTATGCCCACCTCATACACAAAAGATCCTAATTATGGTTAGTGAGATACAACTAGATAAGGCACCCACAAATTGTAATGGCATACACTAACAGCCACAAGAAGCTTGTATTTACTTGATCTGATATCCACATTTACCATTTAAGAGCAATTATTGATGTTAGCAAGTAGTTACGAGAAAACAACTTAATCACGACGCTTGCAATTACCAATTTCACTAACACAACAAACTGAAACAAAACAAAACAAATGAACAGTAGAGCAGCTAATTGCCTAGTTCAAGTATAACTCTTTTTGAGCTTGAAATGTACCTGTGAGAGAATACAAAGCAATGACTGCACATGATTGCGCATGATTGAATCACCTATGAAGGTGAATGATTTGTTTCGCATCAAATTGAGGAATTTCTTAGGGCTAAATCTTGGTAGCTCACAGTCTCTTGGATTCCATCTCCAGTTAAGATATTCAGTATCAGGTCTCCCATTTTTCATACAGTTCTGATGAGATTCAATTGAATAGCAAGTCGCATTCGTGTAAACTGGACCACTTGGATCATAAACCCAATTTCCTATAAATAAATCACATGTTCCTGTAAAGAAAAAAAAAAGACAGTTTGTAAGGACTCATACACTAGTGACCTAAGCTCAAAGTGCAAAATCTATTTTTTTGTACTCAAAGTTGTTCCTTTTTCTGTTACTAAAATTCATGACTACCAGCCAAAGATAATATCATAAAAAATTAATCCACCATCCACGTTTTATATATCCCACTAGAAAATCGTAATAGCTCAGTTGGTTTGGCTACACGAACTTTCAGGTGATTGGTGAGGGTTTAATTCCCAACTTCTAATCCTCTCCCCCTTTTTCTAAAAAAAATCAAAAGAATGTTATCTCACTAATCCGTTTTTCATGGAAAATGTTCAGTTTCTCCTTTTTCTCAAGGGATTTTCACAAAAAAATTGATGAAAGACTTGTTTCTCTAATACCAAATAAACAAAATCAATCACAAAAACACAGAGAAGTGCATCAAAATTACCCACGTCATTGATTCCACAAAATCCAAAGCATACAAATTACAATAAACTAAAAAAGAAAAAACAGAGATTTTTCAAATTTCAAGAAACATTTTTTACAAGAACTGATATAGGCATTCATGCATGCCCCAAAAACTAAAAACAAGAAGAAGAATGTTAACTAACCATTTCGCAAAGTTTGGTTTTCTGGAAGATCAACAGTCACCAGAGATTCACTCACAGTCACCGGAGGTTCATTAACAGTCACCGGAGGTTCATTCACGGTCACCAGAGGTTCATTCACGGTCACCAGAGGTTCATTCACGGTCACTGGCGGCAGCGGCAATGTGTTGTCAGAAAACAGAGCAGTATTTTTCACTTCAATCTGAGAGAACTGTTCGAAATTGGACAAGATGAGTCGATAGGCAAGACCCAACAACAGAAAACAAACTGTAAATTTTACAAAAATTAAAGAAAACTGTTTCTTGATAACGTTGGTTCCATTAAAAGCCTTCATAGTTTTTAGTGTTTCTGCACTTGTTGTCACAGAGGCCAAATAGTGTAACGAAAATACTTGTACACGTTAAGGTCACTGCAATATTATAATTATATGAAAATAGAAATAGATAAAAAAACAAAGATAAGGAAGAAGATGATGATGGAAAAAATAAAGGATTAAAAAAAAAAAAAAAATTGGCAACTAACTGTTAGTAGGAAAAATTAAAGAGAGGAAGGGAGTCGTTAGAAATTAGGCAAAGTAAGTTGCACAAAAGTACAAAAAAAAAGAGAAAAGGGTACAAAGGGAATAAAGTGGGCTTCACTTTAACAGTGAAATGGTGCAGCCCATTGTGTGCTCAATGCTCATATTCGCGCTTACGCTTTCTCGCAAAGATGATTTCATATTTAAATATCAGGCGAAATCAAATTTAAGACTTTTAATTAAAGATGAAATAATATTTATTACTGTACTACAATCATGTGTTTTCCATGATTATATATATAGAAAAAATCTTTCACTCTCCGGCATTTGGATGTAGATTTGGTTAAAAATTGAAAAAATTATTTATTTAAATGGTATTTTCTTTTTAAAGTTAAGAGTGTGTTTGACATGCATTTACTTGAAAAAAATTGCTCTTTTGTATAACCAGATAATATTTTGATTTATTTTATTATTATTTTTTGCAAAAAAAGAAAAAGGAATTCTATGAATGTTTGGATTAGAGATAAAGTTTAATGTGTTATTAGTGTATGTTATATGTTGATAGATGTAGATTTTTTTCAGTAAAGTAATAATTTTGTTAAAGTTATATCGTATCAAAATTTAAAGATTTAAAAGTTGAATGAATTTTATATTTAAAAGTTATGAAGATTGTATATAATATATGTACATTTAAATGGAAATTTAAAGAAGAAAACGTTAAAAGAAAAAAAGTGGGGATTATTCTTGTGCTTTGGAGATTCTTTAACATATATTATGGCTTTTCTTTTCTCACATTTTTCTTGGTTGGGTTGTATATAATTGTCATTTAATCAATTAAATATAGAAAAATTGAATAACATCTTTTGAAAAACTATTTTCATCTATACCAAACACACCCTAAGAACAAAGTTGTTTGGGTTTGAAAATGACTACTTATATGTTAATAATGTAGGTAACACAGAAAATATGGTTATAACAACTATATTTTGTTACAAAAAAATGTTAAATTTTTTCATAATAGAGAATCGAAGTATTTAGATTTATCATAGATAATTATTTTATACATAGTATCAAAAAAGTATATCACTCGTGACATAAGTATATAGGCTTAGTTTAGGGTGCTGTAAGTTTATGATATACTTAATTTTTTTCCTTCTAATTGTCAAAGATAATATATATTATTATGTCCAATTAATGTTTACATCAACTCTAAAATCGAATAGATTTTACACTAGAAAAGGCAAAGGTATCCATATTAGCGAGTTTCATAGACTATTAAAAATTTAGTCAAATTGAGTAAACTTCAAATCGTTTTTCATTAATGGTGTTGCTTTTTCTTCATTTTCATACATTCAAAATTTATAAATTTTACTTGTTAGAACATAACTTCTGCTTGAAAGTCTAGATTTCAAAATTTTATACTCGAGGTGATGAAATTTTATTTATAAATTGTTTGTATGTACCAAATTGCTTAAAACTTGTGGGTATTAATTATATTTCTTGTTCAAAAAAAGTTATGAATTGAATTTTAAATTTCTCCAACCAAAATGATTTTTCTTCTGGGCAAGCAAAGTTATACGAATGATAAACATTCCTTACTTTCAACCGTAAAATTGTGAATGTGGAGAAATGTGAAAGTTCCAAGAAAAAAGCAAAAGGCTAATCACAGTTTAATCTATGTGATTAAAGAAAAGATAAACAAATTTAATAAAGTGGTGGACCACTTCTTTTTTCCAGCAATTTTCTAAGAATGGAGTAATAACCAATGGAAATGTCTCTGACTCATAAACTGATCCATTTTTCTTTTGTTTTCTATTTCCAAGATAGGCAGAAACAATTGTTTGCGTTGTTAGGGGTATTTATGGTTCGATTTCTATCGAAAATTTATCAAAATAACTTTGGAGATCATTATTTTTATTCGAAACAAGAGGCTTATAGATTCTATAGTCTCTTATCCGACACTAGATAGATTTTCTATATCAATTAATTGTACACTTAGATATAGTTTTTTCTTAAATTAATAAAGGTGCAATTCAAGATCTAAGTTGTGAGATCATCGTGATATTACGATTAGGCAAATCTTACTAACTTTATTAGGGAATAAAGACATCCCTTTCCCACTAATAAATCCAACACAGTTAAAGATTATTTGTCAGCTTTTTGGCCAATTCCTTATTATCTACCTTAATTATTTTTCAGCAAAATTCATACTCTAATTTATATCTTTATTTTTTTATTCTTATGAAATTTAATGAGATTGGACAGCATTAAAGAGCATTGCACGTGAAGCGGAGTGCTCAAATAGTTTTTTATATGATAAAGTGATCTAAATGCACCCTCTTCCTCGAAAAATTATATTGTATATAAATATTAAATATTAGGTATTATAAGTGTATTTATCTTTTTTACACTCTAAACACAATTGAGAAGAAAATTTGCACATCTATAATCAAATTTCTAACTCCGTCTATGTTAAATGCATTGTAATATTATTTAACGTAGGGTAGTTTAAAAGATTATTTTAGTGTTCCCAAAAACTCTTTGTGTTATCCACTACCTAAACTATAATTTTGTTTATAAACATTAGAGTTATCCCAAAGTAAAAAAGAAAAGAAAATAGAACATATGAAAAAATACATAACTAAATGAAACTTTTAGTTTAATCTATAATTGTAACAGAAGATCCTACACATTTGTAATCCATCTTTGTTTAGAAGTGAATTAAGCAAGATGTAAATTTTCATTTATAAGTTAAATGAAACAAAGATCCCTAAATATACTTGTATCAGTATAGGTTAAGCCCATTTGAAGGCCCACTACTAAATATGATGGGCTTATGTTATAGGGCCGACATTCCTTCATCTCATTCTTTGTCTCTCTATGGCTGCCTATATTCCATACCACCAATCATTGAATTGGTCCTATTAACAGTTTTTGCCACCACCAATATTCTTTTCCAAATACAGAATTAATTTTCACATCCAATCCATACGGCAATTCAATTTTGTTTAGAAAAGAATAATAACTCCTTATCATCATACCATATGGATATTAAATTTTTTAATCTTCTTTAGCAAAGATTTCTAAATGTACTAGGGGTATGACCCGTGTCAGCACGAGCCCAACCTGAAGGACGTTTTGAGTATTTTTTTTGAACAGGCATTTTGATTAATTATTGATCAAATCAAAGTTAAGTACATCATGAATCAAAGATGGGGATCTATTATCCACTACATAGCATCCGTCATAGAACCCGAAGCCCGAGCTAACGGGTGGACACACTGGTTCGAAAGGCAAGGAAACCACACATGAATGCTTTACAATCATGAATAATAGCATCGTAAGAGTTGTTTCCGCAGCCTTTTTCCCGTGCTTGTTTAACCAAAAGATTGTCCAGCTTTACAATTATCGGTGTAGCTGCAAAGTGTTTCTTTAACCAGCTTAGTGCTTCTCGAACCCCCAAAGCCTCGGCCATAAGTCATATTGTCTACCTAACCGACTAGAGCGGCCTCTGATGAAGCTTCCATGAGAATCCTGAACTAGCATGCTGACAATTATTCCCGAAGCAAGATCCCAAGAAGCATCAATGTTGCATTTAAAGATATTCTCACCAGGAGGAAACCATTTTGTTGCAAAATCAGGTTCTATCGCAGTGAAACTGGAGGTTGGTATTCTTGCTTTAGTCCAATCTTGCCAAAACCGGGCTGCCTTTTGGATAACAATTTCAGGCCGTAAAGATCTTCCCTTCTACACAAGGTTATTTCTAGCATTCCAAATCTCCCATAGGATCATGATAGCTTCATGTAATTGATCAAGAGTCACGATATCAATCAACGACTTAAGCCCATCCAAGAGCAAGGTCCAGATTGTTGCCATCACAATGATGATTTCATCCAAACTTGTTTTGCTACATTGCACTCGATTAAACAGTGCAATATTGTTTCCGTCTCTTGGAGGCATGCCGGACATATGCCGGATTGAGAATCTTCTTATTCATTAAGTTATCACCAGTTGGAAGAACACCAGTCAAAGCTCTCCAAACAAAATTCAACACCTTAGGAGGCATCTTCAATTTCCAGATTTTCCACCAAAATTGTTCATTCGGGATAGGTGTAGTAGTATTGTGCAGCTCTGAATACCCACTTTTGACAGTGTATCGTCCTTTCCTATCAAGTTTCCACATCCATTGATCATCCCAGAGAGTAAATCCCAATGGAATTCACTTAATGCAATCTATCTCATCAATGGAGAAGAGTGTCTCCAACTTGTGAGTATTCCAAGTTCTTGTATCCCAATCAATAATATCTGCCACACGCAACTCCAACAAGTCTTCATCGGGGGTACTGTGAATAAACAATGATTGTCCCACCGGTAACCATGGATCATTAAGGATTTTAAAATCAAGTAAATGCCAAACTTTGGAAGGATGGCAGGTTTACAGTAAAGACATGCTATAACAATCTTTTGTGGAGAATAAGAGGCAAACTGTGGTAGTTGGCCATGGAGATTCTTTCTCATGATGTCGACCAAATTCTTGAAATATCTAGGGATTCCTTTGTTGACACTTCTTTTATGAGCAGAGCTCTTCTTCTAAGAATATAGTGGCTGATAGCTTTGTTAATTCTTTGATCAAACATCCTAAAATAGTATATATTGCGTCATTGTCCAAGTGAGATTTATCCCAAGAGATAAAGGAATGAACTGTGTCTCCTACATATACCCAACTGCAACCCGCAGTTTTCTTGGCTTCTCTTCCTCTCATCATCTTCATTACCCTCCCCATCTCATTCCATTTCCCTTCCGAGGCATAGATACCAGCCAACTGCGCGTATCTAGACCCGTTCCTTCCTTCAATTTGCAATAGCTTATCCTCTGCAGCTTTTGCAAGTTCAGCATTTCTGTTCATTTTGCAAGCATTTAGAAATGTGCCCAGAATTACAGCATCTGGTTCCATGGGCAACTTCTCCATTAAGCTTACAGCTTTGTCAAGTTGATTTGCCCTTCCATACAAATCGATCATGCTTGCGTAGTGATCAGTTCCTGGTGATATATTGTAATCTTTGGTCATGGAAAAGAAATACTCTTCTCCTATTTTTACTAACCCACGGTGCCTGCAAACTGATAGAAGGGCAAGGAAAGTGACTTCATCAGGTTGGAAACCTTGCCCTGTCATCCGACTGAAAAGCTGAATAGCTTCATTTTCATACCCATGGAGAGCATAACCAGCTATCATACTATTGTACAGGATAGTATCTCTATCAACAGACAATTGAAAAACCCTCTGTGCATATGTTACATTTCCACTTTTTGAGTATGTATCAACCAATGAATTTGCCAACTTAGCATCCATTGCGGTGCCAATTCTTAGTATACAGGCATGTATTTGCTGCCCGTAATTAAAGGTTGCATGTATGGCGCATGCGCCAAGCAGGTTTATGAAAATCAGTTCATCAGGAACAGTTGTTTTCTGTGTCATTAACTCTCTGAAAAGCTGAAAAGCATCTTCACATTGATGTGCTTTCACGTATCCAGATATCATAGCAGACCATACTACATGATTCTTATCAGGCAATGAGTCAAAAAGCCTTCTTGCTTCTAACATATTCCCCGTTTCTGAATATCCTACGATTAATGGTGTGACGGCAAAAGGGTTGTCTTTCTGAGTCGTTGTACAAACAGAATGTGCATAATTTAAGAGACCACACTTGCAATAAAGATTTACGAAACTACTGCTAAGAAATGGATTCAAACTCATCCCTTCCTTCAAAATCGAGGCGTGAATCTCCTTCCCAAGTTTCAAATTCTTCACACCAGAACAAGCACTTACAACGCTAGAAAAACTGTGTTCATTCCGTTTAAATCCCTCCTCCATCATGCTCCTGAACAACCGGATGGCCTCTTCTTCATACCCGTTTTGGGCAAAACCCGAAATCATTGTGTTCCAAGAAACTTCATCATTTAAGTGTGGCCTAGTTGAAAACACATCCCGAGCCATTTCCACATCACCTTCTCTAAAACAAGCTGCCACCATAGTATTCTTGGAAACCGTGTCAACAAACCCAACCTCAGATCCATCAAAGACCCTGCAAGCATCTCTGAAACACCCGCATTTCGAATACATAACAATCAAAGAACTTAGTGAATACCTACTTAAACTATTCCCACTCTTCAACATATATGAATGCAATTGCCTACCATATGACAAAAGACTCAACTTTGTTACTAAACCAAGCATGGTAGTCAAGGCATATTCAGATACTTTGTCAGCAAATTGCATTTCAGCAAATAATCGAACTGCTTGATCCTGAAATCCTTCAGAATTGACATAACCAGACAGCATTGTATTGTATGTCACACAATCCTTTAAGGGAGCAGCACTAAAAAGCGATCTTGCTTTAACAAAGTTTTGATCTTTAACATAGGTGTTTATAATAGCATTCCAAGTGAAAATATTTCTTTCAGGCATTTCATCGAACACTTTCTGGACATCATGAATAAGAAAGTGCTTTGAGTATATCTGAATAAGATGGTTGACATCAATGATTCTGGGGGTTAGACCCGATTTGATGATACTGGTTTGAAACTTGGCGCAGTCTAACAGTGATTTCATTCTGAGTATTGGCGGGAAAGAAAGCCAGTGTGGCGCCAAGAGTTGGGCTGAGGGTTAGAGTCACTCTGGAGTATTAGCGAAATTCGAATCAATAGGTAAGCGAGAACACTATTAGGGGTCGTTTGGTAGAGTGTATAAGAATAATACTGAATATGATGTATTAGTAATGCATGCATTAGTAATGCAAGCATTAGTAATGCTTGCATTAGTTATGCTTGCATTATTTCTCATACATTGTTTGGTTTGATGTATTGGAAATAGCAAGCATTGTATAAAGACTATTAAAAAATATTTATTTACAAAAATACCCCCACATTATTATTATTATAATTAATTATTATTATTATTATTATTATTATTATAATTATTATTATTATTATAATTATTCTTATTATAATAATAATAATTATTATAATTATTATTATTATTATTATTATTATTAGGCTTAGAGGTAGTTTTGTCATTAGTTAATCTAATGCATGCATTAAAACCATTGCATTGCTAATACCTAGAAATCCATGGTATTAGCAATACACACCTTAATACAC